>SNQJ01S0154946.1:0-11759 GCA_010110895.2 Picea sitchensis
ATTGTGGTGTATTGGTGTAACTCTTATACTATTGTTCATTTCTCATTGGATATAGTTGAATGGTTTAAGTATAAGTTGAAAAATGTTTTAAATTGTACTTGATATTGATTCATCCCCCTCTCTGTATCAACATTGATACCACTTGATGCAACCCCCCCTTCTCTCCCAAGGGCTACGCGACCTCCCAGTCAGGGATATTCAACTCCGAGCCGAATTGGATATCTGAGAACTTAATGGTCTCACTTGTGAATTAACACAGGTCCTCTCAGTTCTCTGGTGTAGGTTCTATGGCACCCGTGACCTCTTTCTGCAACTATTGAACTCTCAGGCCTCAGGCACTAGCTCTTTTCTTGTTAGCCCCTTGTCACATGTGACCTTGGTCTAGGTCGTCACATAAACACATGATTACAGGGGTGACCAAGAGTGGTTTGGGATCAACCACTTTTCTCCCTGCAATTTATCTCCCGTTTCCACATACCTCTTCACCGATACCATGGTTTTGATTGCGACCCACCCTAAAAGATTTAACGTCTAGGCACTTTATGGCCCCACAATCGAGCATGATCGTCGATATTATGATCTTTATGGTGATTCTGGACTAATGTCTGAGATATGTCTCTTCCAAAATAATGATTCATATCTAATTCTCCCAAATTAGATGGTTGATATTTACTTCGGGTCTTTACCCGAAGCCCATGGATTTATGCCACTTTCCCTTTGGATCGGACGATTGACATTTACTTAGGGTATTTATCCAGGATCCACATATGCGTGCCACCTGTTCTTCATATATGATGGTTCAAATCTACTTTGAATGATCTGACACTTGATATTTACTTTGAACGATTGGACGGTCCCAAATTTCTTCGGGACTTCAGAACTTTGTCAAGTTCCCTCTCTTGCGTGTGAGAAATGCTAATGCTCATGCACCCTGTTTTGATCGGACATTTTTTTCCCTTTGAATCAGAGATCCAATGACCACTATATCTCTCCCTCATGTGCTTTCAAATTCCTCTAACTTAGAATATTTTCTAAGTATCAAGGCCTCGGCCTTTGTTCCTCCTACGAGTCTGTTTCTTGGACCTCGTCTGCACTTCTGGAAATCAGTATACCTTTTGATCTTTCTCATCTTTTTCTTTCTTGACTTCTTAAAGAGTCACTTTGACACTTACTCTAATTTTGGATCTGTTCAGTCCTTGCAACCAATTCTTATGCAAGTTTGGGTTCTTGTGGATGAATTTGCATGCCTTGCAATAGTCACTCTGTACTCCTTGTAAAGGGAAAGTTCACGCTATCTCTTATGAGCTTCTGAGTCAAAACAGAATCTGTCCATGCACTTCCTTGTGGACTGTGTGCACACCTTGCATAGACTCAATGAAGAGAAATGATTGAACTTATGAAAACATCTCACAATTTCATATGCTTGAAACAAAATTCATTCGTTAATGAAAACAACAATAATAGGGAATTGAAAAACAATCACAACACCATGCATTGGATCAATTTTCCTCTGTTATATTCATTCAAGATTAAAATGGCTACAGCTATGATCAAAACAACAACTAAAAACTCAGATTTTCCTACTAACTCGCAACAACACCATTAGGGCGCACAAAACCTCTATTTATCTCAGAGTGTCCTTAGGGTTCCCCCTGACTACTCGTCTACTCGAAACGAAAACCTAACTGCTACCTAAGTTCGGTTACATTTAAGGATAGGAGTGAAACTCCCATATCACTCGTGATCATCAACTTCCAAGCGCTTGATCTTCTTCCATTTTTCCAATTAGCTCCAAAAGATTCATAGTAACTCCCAACGTTTCATATTCTAAAATGATCCCCAGGTGTTGAGTTGTCCTACCACGTGTTCTCACTGACGATGCTCCTGCATCAAATTTTCCTACCACACAACTATAGTGAGCTTCCCAAATGATATTTTCTCTCTTTCTTTATGGGATGCAGAGATGGCTAAGATGGAACAAGAACCCATCTTGAATATGGAAATAAGTGATAGTTGTGTTTTTTCCTAGCATATGGTAGGTAGTGGCGAAGTCAAGATCTCTCTCATAGATTTGGGGTCATATGGAGGTCTCATTGCTGAAGGAATGTAGCACCATGGTTAGTGCTTCAAATGGAGGTCAACTAAGGTATTCAACGACATGGTTGGTGCTCCCTGCCTTATACTTGATGTTGATATAGAGTTGTTTCAATTATGTGGACTACTTTGATGGGAGCGATTCTGCAATTTTCCTTGTGTTTGCATGAACTGTAGAGGCTTGTGATCAGTGTGGATGACTATGTCCTTCCCAATAATGTAATGTCTCCACTTGGGATAGGATTATATAATGGAGTACATTTATTTGTTGTAAGTGGGTTACTTACAGAAGGTATCTAATAGTGTCTCACAATGATAGGCCACGAGATGTCCACAGTGAGTGAGAAGTACACCAGGTCGGGTATTGAGACCACTAGGGATGCGCATAAGCATTGCTTAAAATCATCAAATAATTTGTGTTGCATTTGGACCCACATGAAATTTTCCTTTCCACCACCCTTGGTCACTTGGATAAGGGACCATTCAATATGGGAGAATCCCAACATGAACCTGTGATATTAATTGGCAAGGCCTAAGATGCTTTGAAGCTCAGTAAGTGTGGTTGGGGCTGGCCAGTCATGAACTACCTAGATATTGGATGGATCGACATCCACCCCATGCTAATCAACAATTTATCCTAGTTGTTGGACCTTGTTCATGCCGAAGGATCATTTTTACAAATTTGCATATAGCTTGTGTTGCCGTAGAGTGTGAAGAACCTATTGAATATGTTGCAAGTGTTATTCCCAACTCTTGTTGAAGATGAGGATTTCATCCAAATACACCACCAAAAAATAATTGTTGAAAGGCCACAAGATATCATCCATAATGCTCATGAAAGTTGTTTAGGAATTTGTCAAGCCAAAGGGCATGACCAACCATTCAAAAATAGATTCTTTGGACTTGAATGAAGTCTTCCATACATCAATATTCTCTATTCGGACGTGGTGGTAGCCATAATTTAGATCAATATTACTGAAGTATTTGGCACCCTTGAGATGGTCAAGGATATTGTCAATTCGAGGAATTGGGTACTAGTTCCTGATTGTGATTTTATTTAGGGAATGGTAATGAATGTTGAGTCGTCAGGTCCTATCTTTCAACTGCAAAAGAAGGATTGAGCTTCCACAAGGTGATGAGATTGGTTAGATGTGCCCCTTTTCGAGAATCTCTTGGATATGCTGCGTGATTTCCTCATTTTATTATAGAGAGAAGTGATATACTCTCCCATTGGGTAGTAGTGCATTGACGGTCAAATCGATTGAATGCTTGACCTAAAAATGTATAGGTAGCCCAGTGGGTGAGGATAAGATGTCTTTGTATTCTTACATGAACTTATCCACTTTCTTCTACTATATGGAGACACATGACGTGGAGGCCATGCATTTTGTTGCAACCTTCCTCTTAGTTTGAGCATGAATGACAAAGAAGACAAACTTCCCAGTATGAGAGATGACCTTCCTACATTGTGATGGGTGGTATATATGCACTAAAAACACAGTAAAAACCCTCAATTAAATTGTCAACCTGGGGTAAGTAAACTTAGAGTTGTAGCAAAATATATGCCAAAGGTAGAAGGCTGGTAGGAGTATAGTCTAACTAAAGAAAGAAGCTATCTAAGGATAATCTACTCAAGAAAACCTATCTAATGAGAAAACCCTACTAAGCAACTTGAAACTAGGTAACCTAAGTACTTTTGGGCCAAGGATAGATGGACAGTCCTAAGAAAGAAAATAAAAACTCTATGTAAAGAAAACCTAGTTCAACAATAAGCAAAAGAAAGCTAGTGAGCATAATAAGAAAATGGCAAAAGAAAGCTTCTTTAACTTGCCAACCTACATTCAATGAGAAACTACCCTATGAAAACAAATAAATAAGGAAGTAAGCAAAAGCACCTATCTAACCTATTAAAGAAAATAGACAAGTAAGAAAAGACACCTAACTAACCTACTAAAGAAAAAGACAAGTAATCAAAGACAACTATCTATCCTACTAAAGAGAATAGACAAGTAAGCATAGACTTCTCATTGAACAACTATCTAGCCTAAGAGGCAAGTGAACTAAATGCCTAATGCAAAACTATTTCTAATGTGTGAAAGGAAATCTAAATGCTCAACGCAATGCATGAAAGGAAATCTATTCTATTGAAAGCAAGGAAGACTACCAACTAAACTTATGAAAACAAGAAACTATCTCTTCTAATATACGAAAAAAAGAAACTATACTTAATCTATGAAACACTCAAATGTAATGCTGGTGGTTGTGTGAATGCCTTCGGTGGTGACGGATGACATCTCGATGACACTTGACAACAAAGGACAATTCCAACGGTATAAACTCAACACTAATCTCAATGGCAAAATGAAAGGTATGGATTAAACAATCTAAGGAGAATTTAGCCATGACAAAGATAATGTTAAATACCCTGCATATTCATGTATGAACCATCAACAACATAACGAGGTTATTATTCCAATTCTACACTATGTAAGAAAAATAGATTCATTCATTAACTAAGAAATTCAATTGCACTTTAATTCTAAGAAAGAAGATTGTGTGAAATAAAACTATACTATGTCTATTTTAACCATTCAAACTATGATAAGAAAATGAATTAAAAATAGAAATTAAACTATGATATTAAGAAGTAAATTGACAATTACATAAACAATAACTAAGGAAATGAAATCTATGTAAAACTAAGATAAGCAAGCTATGATTCAAAAAAATTGGAAGTACATCTATCCATCCATCAATCTTTGTCAAAAGAAACCCAAATTAAAACTATGTTCTGTTCTAATTAAAAAACTATTCTAAACTTGATTGTAAAATTATTAAATAAATCACAATTTAACATCTAACTGCATACGAGGTTAGTATAGTGAGAGAGACGGGGTTAGCATGGAGACTTGCAAGCCTTTTCTAATCTACAGAATTAACACATACTAACACATATCATCATCTAACTTGCAAAAGAGAAGTAAAATAGTAAGCTACAACAAACTAATTAATTAAATAAAAACATGCATATACATGAAGTAAGAAAGAGCAATTTAAATTAAGAAATGCGTAAATAAACATAAGAACAATCACCAGATTGCTAGTGGGCCCCCCAACAACTCGTGGCTACCTCCTACAAGTACACCACGAACTTCAATAGGCCGAATTTACCATGAAAGCTTGAAAATGCAGTTCTAGCACAATTATGGCAATGTAAAACTAAAAACAGAGGAAAACAAGTTTTGTGTCCAATACAATGGTTCTTCTACTTAACCATCCTATCAGTATTTATAAACTTACAACCCAAGTGGTCGACCACAGGAGGGTCGAACCACTTCTAATTTCGGCAAATTACAATAAATGATTCCCTAACTGAAAAAACAAAGCAATCCAATAATTGCCTTCTTTGGACAACTGAAACTGAGTTTTCTAGAGGTTAGTAGCTGGAGGGGGCAATCATGAAGAAAACCCATGTGCATGATTTTTCCATCGTTGGCTGCCAATGCCATAACCGCCAACTCACCCTGCGTTTTTGTGCAATATTGAGTGCTGGAATGAGTGTTGGATCGGGTACCGGAACGAGTGTTGAAACGAGAGCCGGATCAAGTCCCAGAATTGGAAACATGGTGCGTTTTTCCCTGTAACAACATAAAAACATGAATTAACTTTTGGAAATCATATAACATGATGAATTAAACTCGATTTAATCATTAAACATGAATTACACGTACCTTATGCCGATCATACCATTTTATCATGAAATTCTTCAAAAAGATCCTTCAAAAGATGAAAAACACATATATACATATGGAAAAAATGTATAATAACCGTCATGAAAATGATCATATCTCAGTCCCAACATTACCCGCACACCTAAGATTTTGCATGTCCCACTACAAACAAAAAGAAATTGCCCTTCATGACTAAACTTGCGAAGGAGGGGGTGGATTAGCTTTAGAATCTTCTCCCTCTTGCCTGGGGGATTTTGACTTAGGATTTTCGTGGTGTTTCAATTGCATCCAGAGACTATTATTGGTGGAAGTTAATATTATCAACCTAATGCTGTAGAGAATTCATCTTGGGTTGTAGGACAACATTATCATGCCGTAAATGACAACTCAGTGTTTCATGCTCTCTAAGTTTGAACTGGAGGGTTTGGAGTTTTTGGAGGATGTTAATGACATGTAAGGAAGACTTGATATGTATATTATACCCTTGATCCTTTAAACCATTCAAAACAACAATTTTGCCTCTACAAAATTAGTTCCAAAAGTGACTTCCCATAAGCGCAACAATTCTGGCCTGGGGAACGTGTGAAAAATAGGTATCCAAGTGACACCTGTAACTACAATAGTAATACATGTGTAAAAAATGAGAGAGGTTTTTGTTTTTGAATATGTCCTTGACAAAAATATCTCTTGGTTTTCAAAAATTCACTTTCATTTGTTAGTAAAACACGCCAAGAAAACATGCCTAAAACAGGAAAAACATAGTGTTTTATTTCCTAAAAAACTAGGCCTCTAAGAGAATTGAATATATCCAAAACCATAATGTATATTTAGAAACTGAGAGAGGTTATTGTTTTTTAACATGTCCTTGATAAAAAAATATTTTGGTTTTCAAAAATTCATTCCCTATTATTAGGAAAACACAAAAATAAAATTTGACTATAACAGGAAAAAACCAAAGTGTTTTATTTTCTGAAAGCATAGGGCTCTAAGATGATAGAATATATCCCAAACCATAAAGTATATTAAAAAACAAAGAGATTTTATTGTTTTTTGGTATGTTATGAACAAAAACCTCCTCTGTGTTTCAAAATTACTTTCCCATTTGTTCATAATCCCACCTTGAAGTTGGTTACTCAAAACTTGTAGAAGCGTAGCGTGCTCTTAGCAGAAGCGTAGCGTGCTCTTTGATAGGGATTTTGGAGGCCTTCCCAGAGGATTTTTGGGCTGAAATTTGTATGGTTGGAAATTTTATAATGTATGCTACACAATGGAACCATAAAGCACTGTAAATGCCTTCTCCAACTCTCTAAAAAACTGACTTGAAGTCAAATTGTCCAAATGTACATAAAACCCTCCTATAGCGACTATATTTATGGTATTTCTCTCAAAAATAATACCTGTGCATAAAATGAAGGAGGTTTTTGTTTATTGGTCTATTATTGACAAAAACCTCTTTCACTTTTGTTAAATTCATCTTCCTTAATTCAAAAAGCAATTTTTAAGTAGAATTTTGACCAAGACAATCATTTGAAAATTTACGACAAGGAAGGATGACATGACCATGATGAGAATTTATGAATTTGGATGAGTGGAGGGAGTAGTAAGGACACCTAGGCACACCAATCACCATTTTACAACCAAGAGATGTCAAATTTTATTTTGAAAATATAACAATTTGACCTAATAACCCTATCGATCACATGAAAGAGTAAATTTGATCACTAGTGACTGACATAACTAACAAATACTAACAAAAGGCTTGTTTTGTACTAGTAGGCATGGTGAATCAGGAGAATTGTTATTTCATTTCATCGATCTATAACAATTCAAACCATTGTTCCTCTTTTCATAAGCTTGTAATACATATGGCAATAAGTATTTAGCAGTTTTTATTGCTGTGTATTTGTCACAAAGAGTAGTTAAGTATAAAAAATGCATAGCAAGCTTATAACACACATAATGATGTCAACAGTATATAATTTAGCATACCAATACAAACAACTGCTGATATAATATCCCAAGACATTGTAAAAAGACAGCATGACAAAATTTTGATAGAAATCCTACTTCCTCTTCTCATGGGTTTGCTATACAAACGGGCAGTGCTTAGTATTTTTTTTCTTAGGAAACTCCCCCCAGACTGAAGATATGGAACATCCTCGTTCCATGAATTAGCAATAGGCTTCTTGGTCTTTACTGTTTTTATAGGGGGGTTAGCAATTTTCTTGGACTTTTGGTCCGATCAAAGAATAGCTTGAGCATGAGGGTTTGGGTGGAGTAACAGTCCCTAAATCAAGAGTCTTATTTCTAGTCTTGATTGTAAGATGAGGGTTTTCAAATTAGTAAATGAACTCATCCCATGTTTTCTTCTGTTTTTCCAACTCGGCTAAGACAAGTAGTTTGATAAGTTCGTGGTGAAATAGGTTGTTATGGGGATTGGTTGCCTTCTTCCTCACTTGGGAAGACATCCTCTCAAGACTCTTTAATAAGTAAAATGGGAAATTCAATGGCTTATTCTTATTGAACTCAAAGTGAGCTAATAACCGACATTGACAGGCTTTAAAGATGGAATATATACCTTCACATGTAATCAATCTGGTGATGACTATGAGAGGGTTGATTAGCTCCTGTTTTATCCACTCCTTGGAGTATCCATTATCTCTAGAGATGTTCTAAAATTTGGTTTTGAAAACCTTGTTATAGCTTGCTCTTAGTAACTGGTAGTGTTTAAATCAATGGTCTCCAACTCTTGGGAGCTTTGTGGCTGAGGCAATTGATTCCTCAGAGGTCACGAACATAGTGAATAGGAGTTGCGGTAGGCTACGAGTAATGTAATGTAAAACCTACAATGAACGGCCTGTAATACATTTAAACCAACATAGTGGTATGTTAAGGACATATACAACAATTTATAGCACACAGGAGTTTAGCACTTCAAAAATAAAATGGTTTTTTGATATAATAACCCGTATCATGAAAATAATACACAATTTTTACAAAGATTTACTTCTTCTAGGCAATGTTATCATTTGTCAACTCATGAACCCCTCCCCCACACCTAAGTATTATGACACCTCACAATAAAAAATATAGGAAACCAACCAGTTCTCCCAATAGCCGAATATTTATAGTTTGTAAAGTGTAAAGATAAATTTCACAGATTGGTCTGACGAGATGGTTAGAATATGGCCCCACCTATAGGATAAGAGATCATAGATAAGAAGAGGTAGGCAAGAGAGTTTCAAGATATTCTAAGAGTTAGTTCCCAATGGAAAGTTTATGGATTTCATTAACCTTATCTTAGCCATACATACTTCATGTCATCTTTGTCTACAAGTAATGTCGTACATCAGGACAAGTTTAAATTTATTATTTATTTTTGTTAGATTACCATCCTCGTTAGGTAGAATGCCCCGCTGCCAGCAAGCCTGTTCAGTACTCCGATGGGTTTAGCTAGTCATACCACAAGCCAGTACCCATTGCCAGTAGACCTATCCAGTATCCCGATGGGTTAGCCTCTTACATCCTCATAGATTGGCCCTCCATCTTTTAAGATTTTAGTATAAGATTGCTTTATGCAAGAAAATGAGGGGACAACTCTGAAAACAACTTTTTATTTCTTTTTATTGGGATGGTATTTATGTTAGAGGATGAATTTCCATTATATTACTTAGTGATTGTCCCAAAGTAAGGGGTACTTAAGTGGATGTGGCCTATCTAAAGATATGATATAATCAAGATATTTAGTGTGTAGTGGATGGTACCATTGAGAAAGAACAAAATGGTATCTCTAGGCTCAACTTACTTTCTTATTTTATAATTATTGTGATGTTTCCATGACTAATCACCAATTAGACCTTCTTGTTACTCTTTGATAAAGACATGTTACTCACTTACTCAGGTTTCTTGAAAAAACTGTACAAGAGACCTCTAGGCTTGATGGTTACAGTATCACTTCCTTCTATAGTGGTGAAGAATTTCAAGAGCAACTAATTTTTAAAATGCCTTAAGAACAAGAAGATGAAGATATTTGAAAAAACATGGCTAACTACAACAATTCATTATTCATTTGATGCTTAGAAGGGAACAAGGTTCAAGTGTAACAATGTTTTGAAGAAAGATCCTTCTTTTATATTTCCTTGAAACTGTCTACTCCTGGAGAAATAAATACCCATGGAGATTTCTAAAACTGTTTGCAAAAACCACACTCTAAAATATAATAAACTAATGAGATCAATGAGATCAAGTCATAAGAACGTGTATCTCATAGTTCTCTTATTAAAATAAAATGTAAAATGAGGCTGCATTAGACTTTAAGCTAAACTAACAACATGTAGCTTTTATTTACTAACCTACCCTACCTAAAGATAAAGGGAAAATCTTTATTCAAGTGTAATAACTCTTCCAATGTAACCATGTGCGGAGAAAGATAAGAAACATACTCATATCCATATATGAAAAAGTTACCACAATGATTACCTAGATATGAAGAACAAACCAACCTACTTGTTTTGGCCTCAGAAGGTGTTGAAGAAGAGAATGATATTGTGGCTTGATGACCTCTTGAAACCAAATTTCAATGTAATCTTGATGTTCATCAACAGTAATTTCTATGTTCTCCTTCATTATGCTATGCAGATCCTCTTCTTCTAGATGATTGATTTCTGAAGTACATAAAGGATCTGCTAAGATGGATGTTGAGAACTCTTCAATCTCAGGTCTTGATGATTTCTCTCCATTGGATGTAGTCCATAATTTTTCATCTTCCTTTTCATTTTGGCAAGGAAAATCATTTTGTATCTCATAGAACCTTGATTCTTCTAATATTTCTGGAGAGGGAAACAAGTTCTTGGCTATTGTCAAGATGTGTTCTTCATAAGAAGAAGAGATCCCAGCTATTGCTAGGATTTGAGAGAGTTCTTCCAAACTAATGGTCACCTTCGAATTCATTCTCTTGGTGGTGGTAAGAAAACAAAGGTTGTGTTGGTTGGTTATACAGAGGGCTCGAGTGGTCTTGCCTCATGTCCCACTATTATTGATGCTTCAACTTTTGTTCTATAGTGCTCCCTGTTTTAGTCTCTTTAGAGATTGTTTTATCTCTTTGGGTTGAGCTATATCATGTTGTTTGGTATAATTCTATGAAGTTTATGAGTGGAACATTCCTTCCCTCAAAAAGGTTGGAAGGAACCTTGGTTGAAAGGTCTGATGTATCTACATTTTGGAGCTCTAGGTTTATTCATGAAAGAAAGTAAAAACAAAAGAGAAAAGCTACCATCTGGTTTCTAGGTCTATTTCATGAAAGTAAACAAAAACAAAAAGAAAAACTACCATTGGGTTTGGGGGAACCTGCTATAGCAGATGCACAGGTTCTTACCTCTCGTCCTAAAGATCCCCCACCACCAAGCTAATGCTAAGGTCTAAGGATGATCTATTTCCTAACTACTTATTACCTTAAGAAAACTCCTCGGCAATGACGCCAAAAATGATGGGTGTTATATATGCACTAAAAACACAGTAAAAACCCTCAATTAAATTCTCAATCTGGGGTAAGTAAACTTAGAGTTGTAGAAAAACATATGCCAAAGGTAGAAGGCTGGTAGGAGTATAGTCTAACTAAGGAAAGCATCTATCTAAGGCTAATCTACTCAAGCAAACCTATCCAATGAGAAAACCCTACTACGCAACTTGAAACTAGGTAACCTAAGTACTTTTGGGCCAAGGATCGATGGACAATCCTAAGAAAGAAAATAAAAACTCTATGTAAAGAAAACCTAGTTCAACAATAAGCAAAAGCAAGATACTAAGCATAATAAGTGTAACATCCCGCTCTGGCGCACTGAGAACACTTATTATTTGAGGACACTTGCTCGCAAGTGATCTGGACTTTTATGATGTTAGACCATTTATACTTGATTACGATGCGATTGACATATG
>SNQJ01S0154946.1:11769-32287 GCA_010110895.2 Picea sitchensis
GGGAAAAAGGGGGAAAACCTAAAAAGAGGGGGATTTAGGGTTTGAGACGAGATAAAAGAAAAGGGAGAGGGGGGAAAGAGGGGACTTTTGAGAATTTTGGGTATTGTTATGCTGCTAGACCAGAGACTGGACTGATTTCTTGTAGGAGTTGGGGATTCTCAGCTGACTTGAGTGGTAGCTCAGCCTTGGAGGTGAGCTGAGAAGCTAGGCTTTCGTCTGGGTTGTGTGTGGCCCATTTGCGGCTCGGGGGGCTAAGGGGGAAGGAGAGTACCCCTAGCATTTGGCTGGGAGGTACCGGTGAGTCCTCTACGGTCGGCAAGCAGGAGCAGGAGCAGCGGGAGAATCAAGGAGTCAGCGGACAAACTTTCGGAGGAGGCGAGTAGGCACAGGTATGCATAATGTTTTCATTCTCATTTTGGATGGCGTAAAATTTATTCTATGGCTGTGTAAAATAGATATAGTTACATTCTGGGTCGTGTTAATTTTTATTTCTTTTATTCTCATTGCTCTGGGTGACGTGATGTTTTATTCTCTTTCTGAAGGGCATAAATGTTAGCCCACAACTGTGTAATTAGTTTTGTTGTACCCTGGACTGTGAAAAAGAAAAAAAAAATGGTTATTCATTGTCAGGCCTGTGTAACTTCCATTTTTATGCGAGAATGTGTAACTTCCATTATCTAGGGTTCAGGAATTTTTCTGGACAGTGGGCGTACTCCTTTTCACGGTGGGTTTGGTTGGGGACCTTAGTTAAATCTTACCACCACCTCGTTTTTAGATTCAGTCACTTCATTTTAATTTACTGGGGTCCGTTTCTGGTCTGTATTTCGAAGGGCCATGTCGCCTTTAGTTGTGTTGCCCTATATTTTTCTCACATGGTGGATGGCTGAGTTTTCCTAGGCGAATAAGGGTTAATAACCCTTGCTTTTTACGGTGAATTATTGCGTTCATTCAATGCAATCTCCTGCGTTTTGTTTTCTGGCGAATAGTCTCTGTGTAAATATTTTACCCCTGCGTATTATTCTTTTCTCAGCGCCTTTATTTCCATTGTTTAAAATCGACGAGACAGGGAGGATTTCGAACTGGGCACTTGTGCTGTCATGGTATTGGTTGGGTCGATCTTGGAGGGGCTATCCTTAGGATTCTCTTCATGGTTAGATTGCAATGATTCTCTCTGAAATGACAGCCTGTCCTTATTTCCTTGTCAGGAAGCTCACGCAATTCGACGCCAATGCGTTCCCTTGATTTTAATTTCTTATGGCTTATTCCTTCTCTGCGATTTTTGTCTCCTGACCATTCTGTTAGGAATGGTAGGGATGGGATTATATTCTGGATGGTTATAATTTCCACCATGCCCTTACTAATGTGTATTCATTTAAAAGAATTGCCCTTTTTCAAAAATAAAGTGTTATCATGCTTCTGCCTTATTGCTTCCTTATTGGTTTAATCAGGTTACTTAGTCGTTGCCTTATTTATCCGGTAACCCAGTTGAATTCGTTATCCCCACCGCGCCATTGTTGTAATGCATAATCAAATATAAAAATAAAGACGTCATTGCCATATACCCAAATGACTTGTTGTAATGCTTATTTAAAATAAAAATAAAAACAACATTACAATTTACCCAAAAGACTTTGCTTGATTGCATAATCAATATATAAAAATAAAAACCTCATTACCATATACCCAAACGCCATTGTTGTAATGCATAATCAAATATAATAATAAAGACGTCATTGCCATATACCCAAATGACTAGCTGTAATGCTTATTCAAAATAAAAATAAAAACAACATTACCATATACCCAAACGCCATTGCTGTAATGCATAATCAAATATAATAATAAAGACGTCATTACCATATACCCAAATGACTGGCTGTAATGCTTATTCAAAATAAAATAAAAGCAACATTACCATTTACCCAAAAGACTTTGCTTGAATGCATAATCAAATATAAAAATAAAAGCATCATTGCCATATACCCAATGACTTTGCTTTAATGCTTATTCAAAATAAAAATAAAACATCATTACCATATACCTAAATGACTTTAACGTTTATTTGGAATGATTACGTAGAATGGGAGTTTATGAGTTTTAAATTAGATGCAATAAAGTTAGTAGTATTATTGGAAGGTGAGTTAGAATGACTATTTGAGCAAGACAATTCCTGGTGAACGTTAGAATGTTGAGTTTTTAGGTTTATTAATTAGAACCCAAAAAGGGCTTTTTTAAATAATAAGAGATCATTATTGTAAATGGTTAGGAAAGAGTTGGTACTTATTAAATGAATTGATAATGAGAATATGGTTATAGAAGTTGGGTGGTGTCAATTAATAAGGTAATAGTGCTTAGGGTAGTTCAGTCATTGAAGGAAGAGGTTGAATAGTTGAAATTCTTAATTGATTGATAATGAGATTATTATTAATAATGTTGGGGTTGCTGATTAGTAACGTAATGGTTTCGGGTAGTTAGTTCGACGGGAAGGAAGAAGTGGACTTATTGTAATCTTATTGATTTTTATAATGAGTTTTTGGTTATTAATATTTTCTTAACTACAATGGTAATACTTGGTTAAGATGCAATGATAATATGTGTTCTTAATCGCCATGGTAATATTGGTTTAATTGAAATGCTTGCGATGATGTTTAATTCGCAAGGTTATTATTCGTTTAAATTGAAGTGTTAGCAATAATATTTGTTTTAAGTTGTAATGTTAATGATGATGGATGAATCTTGTTTGGTTAATGATATTATTGTTTAGGATGCAATATAATAATGTTGCATAAGCTGCCATGATGAATCTTGCTTAATTTAATGTTATTATTGTTTAGGATGCAATAAATGATGTTGCGTAAGATGCCATGATGAACTTGTTTTATTAATGTGATTATGGTTTAGAATGCGATATAATGATGTTGCGTAAGCTGCCATGAAGAACCTTGTTTAATTTATGCTATTGATGTTTAAAATGCAATGTAATAATGGTGCTCAAGCTACCATGTTAACCTTGTTAATTTAGTGTTGATATTGTTGAAATTACAATGTGATGATGATGCTCAAACTGCTATGCTAACTTGTTTATTTAATGTTATTATCGTTGAATAGAATGCTAAGGATGAAGCTTAAACTACGATATTAATATGGCTTAACTGCAATGGCAATACTGTTTAAATTGCAATAATAATATTTGTTTTTATTTGCAATGTTTATAATGACGGTAGAATCACAATGTCAATCTTGGATTAATTGAAGTGTTCATGATGATGTTTAAATTTGCAAGGTTAATATTCGTCTAATTTGCAATGTTAATGATAAGGTCTAAATTGCAATGCAATGTGGGTTAGGTTATTCCAATGTATGGTATTAAATTGGAAGGAAAGGAAAGATAATAGGGAGAATGTAGATGTTCTAGGGTTTACCAATATGGTATGATATCATTGCTCGCTTATGGAAATTAACAGAAAAATGCAATGCGTTTGTGCTTATTGTTTGTCCCTAAAGTCGTGCCTAATGACTTATAACTAATAATGGGGGTTGAGATTATTGGCTTTTACCTTATGATAAATTCTTCGTCGGTTAATGATAATTAATGGAGCAATTGGTCTTGATTGATGTCTTCGGGTCCCAATAGCGGTTGGTCGATTTGAGTCCTCCTGACTTGCGTCTCCCATAGAGGTCATGAATGTCCCTGATTTTGTAGTACTTGGTGGTATTGTATTGCGTAGTCTGTTCATGTCGGGCGGGATATAGACTCCTCTTGTAGCTTAGTATTTATGTCTGTGTGTAAATCTGGTGGAAGGAATCCAGTGCCGTATCAAGAGTCTCGGGTTGTTTAAAGGCACAGTTCCACTCTTGCGACACACTCTGAGCCGTATCAGTAGTCTCGGGCTGTTTAAAGGCACAGTTTCCACTACTGCGACTCTACTGTTGGATTCTTTCATTCTGTGACAGTACTGTACCTAACCCCTGGTGTTTTTTTTCTGCTTACAACTGCTAGTTGCACGCCTTATGCCCAGGGGCGTTTATTTCTTGTTTTCACTGTGATATGTCAGGTCATCTTGATTGTGTTCGTCTTACTTGCGTCTTGTTGATTCGAGTGGTGACGTAGAGTCGAGGGGGTTGTTTTCTTCTACACGCGGGCACACACTTTAAACAAACAAAACAAAAAAAATTGCACCTGTTTTCGGAGTTGTTGTCGTAACCAGGAGGGGTCTTACAATAAGCAAATGACAAAAGAAAACTTATTTAACTTGCCAACTTACATTCAATGAGAAACTACCCTATGAAAGAAAATAAATAAGAAAGTAAGAAAAAACACCTATCTAACCTATTAAAGGAAATAGACAAGTAAGCAAAGACACCTAACTAACCTACTAAAGAAAAAGACAAGTAACCAAAGACAACTATCTATCCTACTAAAGAAAATAGACAAGTAAGCAAAGACTTCTCATTGAACAACTATCTAGCCTAAGAGGCAAGTGAACTAAATGCCTAATGCAAAACTATTTCTAATGCATGAAAGGAAATCTAAATGCTCAATGCAATGCATGAATGGAAATCTATTCTATTGAAAGCAAGAAAGAATACCCACTAAACTTACAAAAACAAGAAGCTATCTCTTCTAATCTACGAAAGAAAGAAACTATCTTTAATCTATGAAACACTCAAATGTAATGCTGGTGGGTGTGTGAATGCCTTTGGTGGTGACGGATGACATCTCGATGACACTTGACAACAAAGGACAATTCCAATGGTATAAACTCAACACTAATCTCAATGGAAAAATGAAAGGTATGGATTAAACAATCTAAGGAGAATTTAGCCATGACAAAGATAATGTTAAATACCCTTCATATTCATGTATGAACCATCAACAACATAATGAGGTTATTATTCCAATTCTACACTATGTAAGCAAACTAGATTCATTCATTAACTAAGAAATTCAATTTCACTTTAATTCTAAGAAAGGAAATTGTGTGAAATAAAACTATACTATGTCTATTTTAACCATTCAAACTATGATAAGAAAATGAATTAAAAACATAAATTAAACTATGATATTAAGAAGTAAATTGACAATTACATTAACCAATAACTAAGTAAATGAAATCTATGTAAAACTAAGATAAGCAAGCTATGATTCAAAAAAACTGGAAGTACATCTATCCATCCATCAATCTTTGTCAAAAGAAACCCAAATTAAAACTATGTTATGTTCTAATTAAAAAATTGTTCTAAACTTGACTGTAAAATTATAAAAGAAAGCACAATTTAACATCTAACTGCATACGGGGTTAGTATAGTGAGAGAGACAGGGTTAGTATGGAGACTTGCAAGCCTTTTCTAATCTACAAAATTAACACATACTGACACATATCATCATATAACCTACAAAAGAGAAGTAAAACAATAAGCTACAACAAACTAATTAATTAAATAAAAACATGCATATATAGGAAGTAAGAAAGAGCAATTTAAATTAAGAAATGTGTAAATAAACATAAGAACAATCACCAGACTATTGGTGGTCCCCCCAGCAAGTCGTGGATACCTCCTACAAGCACACCACGAACTTCAACAAGCCGAATTCACCATGAAATCTTGAAAACGCAGTTTTGGCACAATTCTAGCAATGTAAAACTAAAAATAGAGGAAAACGAGTTTTGTCTCCAATACTATGGTTCTTCTACTTGCTTCTTCTACTTAACCATCCTATCAGTATTTATAATCTTACAACCCAAGTGGTCGACCACAGGAGGGTAGAACCACTTCTAATTTTGGCAAATTACAATAAATGTTTCCCTAACTGACAAAACAAAGCACGCCAATAATCGCCTTCTTTGGACAACTGAAACTAAGTTGTCTAGATCTTAGTAGCTAGAGGGGGTGATCATGAAGAAAACCCCTGTGCCTGATTTGTCCATCACTGGCCTCCATTGCTATAACTTCCAACTCACCCTGTGTTTTTGTGCAATACTGAGTGCTAGAATGAGTGTCGGATCTAGTACCGGAACGAGTGTTGGAACGAGTGTCGGATCAAGTGTTAGAATTGGAAACATGGTGCCTTTTTCCTTGTAACAGCAAAAAAACATTAATTAACTCTTGGAAATCATAGAACATGATGAATTAAACTTGATTTAATCATTAAACATGAATTGCACATACCTTATGCCGATCATACCATTTTATCATGAAATTCTTCAAAAAGATCATTCAAAAGATGAAAAACACATATATACATATGGCAAAAGTGTATAATAATCATCATGAAAATGATCATATCTCAACACATTGCTTGGTAGATATCAAGGAAATGGTAGTAGGTGGGACTACCCTAGGTATCCTGTACATTGTTTTGTCCAAAGTAATAATAACACTACGAGGCCTAAAATCATATACAACATGATGTTTCCATAAATAAAGTTGGCCTAAAATAACATCAAAAAATTCAAGGGGGGCGATATCACATAATACCTCATCTTTGAATTGCTTGATGTCATAGGGAAGGTGACACTGTTGGATAACATAGAGATGTCTCCCTTGGCGAAGCCATCCGATGGTGTACAATTGTTGGTGCAGTGTTGTCGCCAGATCCAATCACTTGACTATCTCTGCTGAGATGAGTTTATTCAGGCTACGTCTATCAACAATGAAGTGCATAGGAGTACCCTTCACCCACATATATGAATGAAAGAGGTGTTCACCTTCCTCTGGTTCATCAAGTTCACTAGGATAGATCTTGGTGGTATCAATTGTGGCACTAGGTTTTGTGTCAATGATCCATCTACCTTTTTTCTGGTTTCGAATTAGAGTTAGAACCCACATCTAATTCAAAGGCTTTCATCTTGGCCACCAATGAATTATTTGAGCGGAATTCAATGGTGTTATGATAGGGGATCCTATGTAACTCACCCCACTTCCGAGCATCTTTATTATCTTCCCACTATCCTTATTTATTTACAAACTAGAATGGTTGTCCCGAGGTTTTCCATCCTTTCTCTATGCTTTTTTCTATAGGTTGGGGCTTCCTTTTCCCTACTTATATTGTGAGGGGTTCACAGACCCAAATTGTTGTATCATTCATTTATTCTTCTTCTCAATTTTGACAACATATCGATAGGCCACGCCCAAGGACGAGATCTCCAGAAAATCCATTTTTTTCTAGATGTATCGATACAGATCGAGGCGGTATTTGAGCACCAGATGTCATTCAGAGTCTTTGATACCCAAATTGGTGTGTAAGGTAGGAAATACATTGGTGAACTCCGGCACTATTTGGTCCCTTTCCTGCCGCAGTGTGTTCCATCTTGTATATATATCATCATAAATTCCAACATGGTAGTTGGTGTGACTACAAATAGTGTATATTCATATGTTTCCTTTTTCTCACATAAAGTCTCCCACCAATATTTGACATGGGAGATGACCCTAAGGAGTGAAAATGTAATATTGTTTCTATCGAAAAATTTATGGACAGAAAAATACCTTTCTAGAAGGTTTAAGCATTTGTCTATAGCATCTTCATATATTTGACCTTGAAATATAGGAATATCAAAATTGATATGTACCTTGAAGGGTGCGACACCTCCGCTCGAGGAAGATGCATCAACTATTGGCAGTTGTCAAAGTATTTTTGAAAAATTATCCATCATCTCATTCCTCTTTCACGTGAGAGATTCCTCGAGAAACAGTTTAAAGGGATCTCCTGCCCCATTGTATCTATTTTCTTTCCCCATGGGTGGCCGTCAGTTTCAATGAGGCCGATATTTCAAAGGATTAACTGGTTCGATTCCTAACTGATTATACCCTTACCTCATTGGGGACATGCATAGAGAAACAAATGAAGAGATGACCACTCTGATACCACTGATCCAGATTTATGAGTGGAATGAAGTGAAACACATATATATAACATTAACATAGAGATACAATGAAACTTAACTTCTATTCAATAAAGAAATATGTTGAAACTCTAAAAATGTAGAATGAAACAATCTTTCTCAAATGGTGGTAGCTAATCTTTGAGAAGATATGTAATTCTATTCAATAAAGAAATTTGTTGAAACTGTAAAAATGCAGAATGAAACAATATTTCTTGAATGGTGGTCGCTAATATTTGAGAAGAGATGTGGTGGTTATGTTCATTTACCTGAGGACATTACAATGAGGCCTCTAGACCTTTTTATCATCAAGAAGTAATCATAAAAACCCTAGACATCCAAAAACCTAACCCTAGGAGATGAAGCACCAAAAGTCATGTGGGCCCCTATGGGGTAAGTTGTTACATCAACTTCTCGGGGTCATAACATTTACATCCGATCTTCATTTTAGGTGCATGATATGCCATTGGAAAGTTATATCCAAGTAATACACATGTTGTGACTATGGTGAGACCAAAAAACATTGTTTAGGGCCTCAAAATGGCCCCAGAAGTTTAGGACCCAAAAAGCTAGAAAAAAACATCCAAGATGAAAACTTTATGTGAGCTAGTTGGAATAGGTGGGTGGTCACCAATATCCATCTGGATCAAGTAGAGAATATAAAAACTTGGACAAAGGAACTAGGGGTATGACGAGAAAGTAACATATGGATTTTGTAGAGTGCATAACAACGATGACAAGAATGATAGGAGGTAAGGAGGGTTTTTCCATATGCTATTTCTGGAGGATGAAGTGTTATATTACATAGATGATCCCATGGAGGGATAAGATATATTATCCATCTCGACACTCTACACATCTAGTGACATGTTAGATCCATGAAGGACCTCCCACCTTGGGTCACACCCATTGGAAGAGGACACTATAGCCATCATTGGTGAAATGGCACATGCATTGTCTAATCACTACATATGGGATGGTGATCTATCAAGAGTAGAGGTGAAATGACTCGTTGATATCGATCCCAAGGTTTTTCAATGTTGGGATGATAATCCACCTAAGAAGTACGTTGGGTCATATTTGGAAGATACTTGGAATTTAATCCAAAGGTTAGGAGAGTAAATGAGGTTATTATGGTCTAATGATAATGTTGTCAATGCATTTTATCTAGTTGATACTTGCAAATATTTGAAATCCCCTTCTATGGCATAGAAAAAATAAATTATTGGTTAATAGAGTCAATATTCATTGGAGAACTATTGGAATAACAACATGTGAGTGACGCTCCTAACCCTGTCTCAAAGATATTAGGGTCAAGTAACTTGGAGGGTGGGAGGGAACAAAAGCATCGTATATGTGTAAAAACTATGTAGGATCCTATAAACCTACTTATGGGATAAAATAAAAAGTTTAATGAGATATTGGGGATGATGGACCTAGTACTAGTAGGTATATTCCTAGGTAGAAGAATGAGCAGTGAAATATTGAAGGTATGGAAAAAATATAACTTCAAGTCCATTTTAGGTTACACCCATCAACCATTAACTTTGGTAAGAGGGTGGATGGTTTTTATTTTCTTGATTGTGCACATTGAAAAAATAATTCAAAAAAGGTGAAAGTGGGGAACACAACCACTCTTTCTCGAAAAATGGCAATTTGATTTCAATGCAAGCTAAACTCATTTGGATATCCTCCTAGTTTGGGCAAGACTTCCAAATATCCCTCTACTTATATGATCAGGATAATTATTCGATGAAATAAGGAATTCCCTGATCATGTTTTATGAATATTATTTGTCTTATCACAAGTCAGGGTATCTAGGTTTGGCCCATATACTTGTAGGTATGGATATAAGAAAGAGAGGTTTTGACCATTTTCACTTGACCATAGATAATGAAGGTATCCCATTTAGGTGTATCTAGTACCATATTTATGGACACCTTTAACATAAATTCCCATATACAAACTATATATCTAATCTCAAAAGAAGAAACCTAGATATAGGGAGGATCATCTAAAGAGAATGGATCAAAATTCTAAGTTAATGGATATTTTGAGGTACAATTTATTGTTGACATAGGGAAAAATTCCCTCGTCAACATGAGGGAGATTTTCTCAATGGTATTTCCCAATTAGACCTACTCTCGTTTGGTATGGCAGTCTCCACTAGTATGTGGGCTCGATTTCCACTAACTATATGAATTACTCTAAGAAGATACATGATTTAACCATAGTTAGACTAAATAATAAATGAAAATCTATCCTAACATGTCTATGAAATCTTATTTTATGTGAAACTACATTCCTATTCTAACAATAACATAATTGATTATAGGCATATAACTCAATTTTCAAAATATAAATAGTTCTTATTTTACAAAATTAAATCATACTAGAATAAACATTCACATATAGATGATCATGTGTATCTTCCTGTAACTGAGATAATAACTCATTCGTCATCATATTCTACAAATTATAATTCATAGTAGAGAAAAACTGAAAACATTTGCAAAACATAATAAAAAATAGTGCACCATTGTATAAAAAAATCATGAATTTGCTTGCCATTATTTTCCTCCAAAGAAATATTTCATCTAAGAAATACAATAACAAGAAAATATTTTTCTCATCTTCTATCAATATTGATAAATAGTTATACATTACCCAAATTTGGCTCTCCACCCCCCACCCTCCCTTATCTCTTTACATGAGACTTCCTTTTATAACTTAAGAAAGACTGATAGAATTCCATAATTGTGGATATTTATAGTTACTAATGTTAAAACTACCCCCTTTTTCCCATCCCTTTTACATTTTCAGTTTTTCCATTATAGAATAATAGAGAAAATATTCACATAATATTCCTTCCTACTTTGAAGGAAGGTGAGAAACTAAATCTTTGGCAGTGGTGGGAATCATATTTGAAAAGTTGGTCGAGATGAAAACCAAATATAAGAATTTTCGTTGATGCCATACCACTTGTGTACGGTACCGGATGTAATATATTATGCAGAAACATGAATAATTAACAATTATCAAGAGAACAACAAAATATTGAGAGATAAGTACCATAAATAATACCTATATTCAAAGAAAGCAGTGTTCACTTTCCTCTTCAAGGGGGAAACTGTTGTGGGTGGGAATCCCTCCGACGGACTTCGCATTTAAGGGCTCTAATCAAGCATCCAGAAAATGACCATTTCAAAGGCTTCTACTCTTTCCTATTCTCACAACACAAAACCCCACATTCATGCAATACAAAGGGGTAAATGAGATTCAGTAACTATACATTAAGTCCTTCATTTGATGTCGATCCCTTTGCTTTCACTCGCTCTTTGATTGCAAGCCTCCTCCCAAAGCTGACTTGCATTCACACATGAACAAACAAAAAGATGCAAACATGCATTTCATATGCTAATGGTTGGGTTAGTTGTGACAATATCATAAAATAAATATTCAACTTGAACACGTGATATGGTGGGATGGGAAAAGTATTCCTTTTGTATTAATCTTCACAAGAGTAAACTTTACAATATGTGTCCGGCACTGCTCCTCGAACCTGGTCCTAGGCTCCTCTTCACAATGCACCAACTACTCAACCTCACAATACAATTGCAGTAAATTGGAGCAAAGGGGGGATAAATTTGGGTAGATTTTCTATACTCTTCTTCCTTATTTCAAATGGGACCCCTACCCCTTCTTTTATAGGCTAGAAGGATATAGGTATTTGGTCGAGTGATTGGCCATCCATGGTCGAAAGGTTTAGTTAACTTACCCAAAACTGTGTGTTATGTCGACAAATTTCCATTTTTTGTTCTTTTGTAGGTACACGCGGGCTATAGTGGGTCAGCTAGAGTGTACATGCGGGATGTAGTGGGTCAAAAAGAGTGTACATGTGGGATGTAGTGGAGAAGGGTGTGTGTACTTTTAAAAAGGGTGTTTTTAAGAAGAGTTGTTCAGTACTAGCTTGGAAAAGAAGGAATATGAGATGGCCTAATGCTAGGTAAGCATGTATGGTGAAAATTAGGGTTATAACAGAAACCACCATTAGAGAAGATATCTATTAAAATAATTTATCAAGATAATATTTCTCATACCTCCTACTCTTATTTATACTAATTCTATCTTCTAAAAAACATTCTAGAGGAAGATCTTTCTAGAAGCAGAAGCTTCTATTAGGTATTCTTACATTGACTTGTTCACATTTATTTAATAGGACTAATGTAATCCTTTATTACATGTAAAATATATCATGATAACTAATGACCAACTATAAGGGTTAAGGTTGAGATCCTAACATTCCCTCCTCCTTCAAAAGAATCCTTGTCCTGAAAATATAGAAAATAACTACGAAGATAAAATTGTATGTGAGCCAGTTGAAATAGGTGGGTGGCCACCGATATCCACCTAGATCAATCCTCACCCCTTAGGAAGAAATGGTCTCCATTCCATTGAGTCCCCCCATCAAATGAGGAATTTTTTGCTGAATTTGGCCCTGGGTGAGCCACTTTCCTTGGTGTAGGAGCTGCTACACTTTAACAACACAATAAATTTGAAGCTTCTATTGGTGAGTACCCTTGAATTGTGTTTCCATAATCTATTTAGTGAATTCTTGTTTCATGTAGTCATGGTTGATCTCTATCGGTGTCAACTATTATGCTATCTCTGAAGTGTCTAATAGTGGTGGAAAGTATGGCCAAAGGAGGTCCACATTAAAAAGAGGGTGAAAGCCAAGGAAGGGGGGAATGTTGAGCTCAAAAGAATTTTCACCCTCCACCTTGGTGATGGTGTAAGGTCCATAGCAGAGTGGACGAAAATTTCGATGGAGTCCTGTAAGGAGTTCTTCCTACAAGGGCAACCAAACTTTATCTCCAACCTAAAACTTGTGTGGCACCTAGTGTTGATCATGAACTACGGATGTGATGGATTCATTCAATGAACTAGTTGGCTTTGTAGGCTTCGGTTTGAGCATGGGATGATTCTTCCAGTGTGGATGCAAGGGGTAGTGCAACATCCATGGGACCTAATGGTTTAAATCCCAACCCCACCTAAAAGTGGTTATGGTCGGTTGATCTATGTATGGATCTATTGTAACTGTGTTGAACATAGGTAAGAATCTCAACCTAGGTGCGCGAATGCTTGGAATTGTACATGCATAAGATATGTACTATCATCCTATTGATGACCTCAGTTTGGCCATCCATTTGGGAGTGGAAGGAAGTGAATTTGGTTAGCTTGGTGTCCATCAATGACCAAAGGCTCGAATAGATAGTTCTAAGGAACCAAATGTCCCGATCTGAGATCATTGTTTATGGTATCCAAAAATGTACCCAAACTCATTCGAAGAAGATATTGGAAGTGGACTTCACTGTGATGCTCTTTTATAGTCAATTAGAATCGCCATCTTGGAAAATTGATCAACAAACAGAAAAACAAATTCATTTCCTTGCTTGGTTGAAGGAAGGCATGAGATGTAGTCCATCAATATGGATTCCTAGGTCTTGTCAGGAGTAGGAAGAGGGGTGTAAATGTATTGTTTCTTAATGTATGGTTTGGAAATGGTGTAGGTCATGTAGGACCTGATATACTTGATGAAGTATTATTGAAGTTTCAACCAATAGAAATTTTTCTGCAACATTACCACTATCTTTTCAATGCTGAAGTGTCTTACCACCCAACTATAGTGAGCTTCCCAAATCATCTTTTCTCTCTCATTTAATGGGACGCAGAGATGGTCAAGATGGAAAAACAACCCATATTGAAGATGGAAATCAATGATAGTTATTTTTGTTCCTAGAATATGGTAGGTAGTGGTGAAGTCAAGATATCTCTCATAGATTTGGGGCCATATGGAGGTCTCATGGTCGAAGGAATGTAGCACTGTGGTTAGTGTTGAAGATGGAGGTCAACTGAGGTAGTCAACAACGTGGTTGGTGCTCCCTGTCTTATACTTTATGTTGATATAGAACTACTGGAAGTATGTGGACAACTTATAATGGTGGCCATTATACATTTTTTCTTGTGTCTGCATGAACTACAGAGGCTTGTGATCAGTGTGGATGACTATGTTTTTCCTGATAATGTAATTCCTCCACTGGGGGCAGGCTTGTACAATGGAGTACATTTATTTTCCATAAGTGGGTTACTTACAAAATTTATCTAATAGTGTCTCACTATGGTAGTCCACAAGATGTTCGTTTTGAGTGAGAACTACTACCACAACATAGTTTGAGGCATATATCTCAATCTCAAAAGGTTGCTTATGTTGTTGCAGAGTGTGCAGAACCTGTTGAATATGTTGCAATTTTTATTCCCAACTCTTGTTGAAGATGAGGATTTCATCCAAATACACCACCAAAAAATAATTTTTGAAAGGCCACAAGATATCATCCATCATCCTCATGAAAGTTGTTTGGGAATTCATTAAGCCAAAGGGCATGAGCAACCATTCAAAAAGATATTCTTTGGAATTGAAGGTACTATTTCATACATTGATATACTCTATTCGGACCTGGTGGTATCCATAATTCAGATCAAAATTAATGAAGTATTTGGCCCCCTTGAGCTAGTCAAGGAGATCGTCAATTTGGGGAATTGGGTACCATTTCCTGACTGCGATTTTATTTAGGGCCTGATAATAAATGTAGAGTCACTATGCCCTGTCTTTCTTCTACAAAAGCATGATTGAAAATCCATAAGGTGATGGTATTGGTCATATGTGACCCTTTTCGAGCAGATCTTGGATTTGGCACTTGATTTCCTATTTTTCTAATAGAGAGTGGCGATAGACTAGCCCATTGGGTAGCTATGCATTGGGGGTTATATCAATTGAATGCTTGACCTGATAGTGTAGAGGTACCCCAATGGGTGAGGAGAATATGTATTTGTATTCTCACATGAACTTATCCACTTTCTTCTACTACATGGAGACACCTGTCGCAGAGGCCATGGATGTGGTTGCAACCTTCCTCTCACTTTGAGAATGAATCACGAAGAAGAAAAACTTCCTATTTTGAGAGATGACCTTCCTGCATTTCTTTCTATAGATCAAGGAAATGGTAGTAGGTGGGACTACCTTGGGTATCCTATACAATTTCCTGTCCAAAGTAATAATAACACTATGAGGCCTAGACTCATATACAACATGATGTTTCCATAAATAAGTTTGGACCAAAATAACATCACAAAATTCAAGGGGGGTGACTTCACATAATACCTCATCTTTGAATGGATTTATTTCATAGGGAATGTGACATTGTTGGATAACTTGGAGATCTCTCCTTTGGTGAATCCATCTGATGGTATACAGTTGTGGGTGTGGTGTTGTCGGCAGAGCCAACCGCTTGACGACCTATGCCGAGATTAGGTTCTTCTGGCTACTGCTATCAATGATGAAATGTAGTAGAGTACCCTTCACCAAAATTTGTGAATGAAAGAGGTGTTCGCCTTCCTCTGGTTCATCAGGTTCACCATGCTAGATCTTGGTGGTAGAAATGGTGGCATTGGGATCTGCGTCAATAATTTGTCTCCCTTTTTTTAGTTTTGAATTAGACTCAAAACCCACATCTGATTCAAATGATTTCACCTCAACCACCAATGACTTCTTTGAGTGGCATTCAACGGTGTTATTCCATGGGCTTGTATGGAACTCACACCACTTCCCAGTGTCTTTCTTTATATTCCCACTATCCTTATTTTTTTGCAGATTAGACTAGTTATCCTAATGTTTTCCATCCTTTCTCTATCCTTTGTTCTATGGGTTATGGATGCATTTTCCCTTCTTCTGTTGTGATGGGTTCATAGACCCAAACTATCATATGTTTTGTTTAATCTTTTTCTCGATTTTGACAACATATCGATAGGTCGCTCTCAAGGACGAGATGTCCGAAAAATGCATTTTTGTCTATATGTATCGATACAGACCATCGAGTTACTTGAGCACCAGATGTCACTTAGAGTATTTGATACCCAACTTGGTTTGTAACAGATGAAATAATTTTGTGAACTCATGCACATTTTGGTCCCTTTTTTGGCACAGTGTGGTCCATCTTATATATAAGTCATCATAAATTCCAACATGGTAGTATTGTTCCTTAATAGTGGCACAAAACCCCTTCCCTCCTTGGGACTATGCAACCTCTCAGTCTTGGATATTGAAATCTTGAGTTAGATCGAATATTTGGTCCTTTCAACGGTCCCCAAATTCTTAACTCACAGGTCCCTTTTCTCCTAAATGACCATGGGCTATGACCATAGACCAACCCCTATGCGATTTCCGACTTTGGGGATATCACAATATCTGGCTTTAGTTCTTCTTAAAGAACTCTCCTCTGAATATTAAGATCTATGCCGCATGTCTCCTTGGATTTTGATGACCCAACAATGTTTCAAGTTTCATGACTTTGTGAAGCTTTTGTTTGCCTTACGCACAAACCTCTAGACTTCTGACTCCCGAATTTCCCTAATACGCTGCCATGTGTCCTCCTTGTAGACAACGGTTAAGATTACTTAGCGAGTCTGTGGTTTCATGACTCTTATCTTATAACAACTCCAAAATTTTTGAACCGCGAAGTGTCGAAACATCTTACGACCAACCTCCATGTAATTCTCCCAGATCTAACGGTCTGGAACAATCCACTTCCCTATGGAACAGATCTGGTTCGTTGATCTTGGGACACCTTAAAGGGTTCCTCCCTTTGAATATTTCTCACTGTTCTCCCTTCTAAGATTACTTTTCCTTGGTATTTTTCCTCTATAGATGCTCTTTTTCGACACTTAGTCAAAAATTCAACTTGTGCACGCCTTGCAACAGGTTCTCCTCTGAGCTCCAGCCACTCTGTAGGTGACTTCAATTATTCATCCTGGACTTGTGAGTCAAAAGATTCGATCACGTACTCCTTGCAGATAAAATATCTCAGATTTTTTTTCCATATCTTTCTAAATCCAAATGGACTCAGTCACGCACACCTTGCAGATGCTTTGTGCTCCTTGCACATATAATTTCACGTTATCCCTTCTTAGCTGTGAGTTGAAACAGACTTGGTCACACACACCTTACAGACACTATGCACACCTTTCACTCTAGTTTATAAGAGAAACAATTGAATCTTACTTAAACCTCATATATTCATACATCTAGCCATGTAAATGCATGCATAAATTCAAGAACGAGAAATAATAGAGTATTCCAAATAAATAGGAAATATATCATTCATTCACTTAGATAGATGCATCGAAAACATAGATTTTGGAGGAAGATCCTCTTTTATATTCATTCAACTGAAAATTACATATATTCATACACTTCTTCTCGGTAGATCTCATCTCTCAACTACAATGGAGATGGCTCTTAGTAACTAGTTTTCCAACAAAAACTAACAACAATGGAAATCTACACAATAGATTCAACAACCTTCCCTCGGTAATAATACAAATATTTATACGAGAGGGATCTTAGATTTCCTTCCCTCCAGTGTTTCTAAAGCTATCCTATCAAATTAAAAGCTATCAGATACTAACATTTATTACAATAAATATTTGTGACAGACAGATCAGATCAAACACATTGAATCTGTACTGCACTTAGCTACATTAAAAGAAAATACATTCTCCGATGTCTTCATGAACCATCCATCTCTACAACATTAAATGTGTTCCTTAATTAAAACTCTTTTCAAAAATATTTTCATGCTATGCATGATTCAAAATTAAAATGTCTGCAAAATGTTCCCTAGTGTGCCTAGCTATCCTCCACTTTATGCTTTGCTGGTGATGCGTCTGCATCATAATCCGCTAGAAAAAAAAATCATGGACTCATGTCCATGAGTTCCTTCACTGAATTTCCATGCTTCTAGATGTCCGCTTCACCGACCCAACTAGCATATTCTATTGGTCATCCTTTCCACTTCACCAAATATTCAAAATATGTTTTCCTCCTAGTCTTCTTACCAATTTTTTGATCTATGATATGATCCATCTGCGACTTCTCTGCTACAAGCATTTTCTTTTTCCATTGGATATCCTTTTGATTTTTGGATCCTCCATCTCCATATTCCATGTATGGATATAGGTCTGCAATGTTGAATATGGACGATATACCCACATCTTCTGGAAGATCTATCTCATAATCATTTTCACCAAATCTTCTTAGGATTTTGCAAGGGCCTATCTCTTTCAATTTCATCTCATTGTATGTTACCCTTGGGAACCTCTCCTTTCTAATATATTCTAGAACTTGATCTCCAAATTCAAATTCAATCTTCCTTATGTGTTGATTAGCTCTGTGTTTGTATTCACTGCTACTCTTCTTCAACTACTCCTTGATCTGATTATGAAGTTCTTGCATTTCTGCAGAAAAGTCTTCGGCTCCAACACTCCTAAATTCGCTCTGCTCCAGATCTCTTAAATCCGACACTCCTCTAGGATTCATTCCATACACTATCTAAAATGGAATCTTCCCATTTCTCCTATTTATTGAGTCATTGTATGCAAATTCTTCTTGTGCTATAATTTTATCCCACTGGTTATGATGTTCAGTGACCAAACTTCTCAACAAATCTCCTGAACTTCGATTCACCACTTCAGTTTTTCCATCTGTTTGAGGATGATATGTATAACAAAAGGATAGTTTTGTCCCCAATTTCTTCCACAATGTTCTCAACAAATGACCAACAAATTTGGTATCCCTGTCTGAAACAATGCTCCTCGGAAATCCATGGAGTCTCACAACTTCTTTAAAAATAAAAATTGCAACGTGTGTTGCATCACTAATCTTTTGGCATGGGATAAAGTGTGCCATCTTCAAAAAAAATTCGACTACCAAAAATATGGAACCACTTCCTATTTTTGTTCTTGGAAATCCTAACACGAAATCCATGCTTATTGCATCCCAAGGCCTCTCTGGAAGAGACAATGGTTGATACAATCTAGTATTCTTCTTGTTTCCCTTTGCATACTAGAAAATTGTAAGTTTTAAACCTATGAAGTAAATAAATTCATATAGATTCTTAAGAAAAACATAATTTAATCAATGGCTCATTCACATAGTACACAGAGATTTATACCGGAAACCCTCAACCGAGAAAACCTTTCTTATATTCATTATATCAAATTTCACCATTTACCATACAATATATACAATGTTTTTAGGTATTCCATAGATACCAAAACCCTAATTCCTTAATTTGGGATTAATTTAGTAAACCACTAAAATTATAAAAAACTGCCCAAAAAAAAAATTTGGGGCATTTCCTCGAACGATATGCATAACCAGGGGGGGGGAATACCTTCCCCCCCCTTGGGAACCCCCTAGGAAAGCGCCCAATGCACACAACACACACACATAAAGCACTACTACGAGGGATCTTCATACGCAGTTGTTGAATCTGACACACCCACACACACACATGCAAAGAATATAACACATACCCAACATTCTCCCACTTGTTGTTTTATTTGCATCCAGGGGTCCCAATATTATATATTCTACAATACAGGGAAGCAATGCCCATTGTTACTCTACACCAGGAGAAATTTTCTGTGCTTATCGATTTTGTCAATGAATCTGCAACATTCTTCAAAGTGTCAACCTTTTCCAGCAACACCTTCTTTTCCTCAACCATGTCTCTCACAAAGTGATACTGAACATCAATATTATTTGTCTTCGAATGATATGTTGGGTTCTTTTCTAGGAAGATTTCACTATGAATATCAAAATATAATATCACTTATTTTTGTACCAACACAATACATGAACACAATCTTTGTAACCATACTACTTCCTTTCTTGCATGAGTGGCTGCCATGTATTCAGCTTCTATAGTTGAGAGTGCCACTATAACCTATCTTTTGCTCATCCAACTGATTGCTCCTCCAAATAGGTTAAACACATACCCACTTGTAGATCTTATGTGATCCAGGTCTCCAGTCCAATCTGCATCAACAAAGCCATGTATTTCCACCACTCTGTCCAATTTTGGTCTTCCTTGGTAGCACAATCCATAATTGGTAGTGCCATGCAAATACCTGAAGACCCTCTTTACTATTGTCCAATGATCCTTCCCTGGTTTTGACATATACCTGCTCAAAAATCCCACTGCATGTGCAATGTCTAGTCTAGTACAGACCATTGCATACATCAAACTACCAACTGCACTGGCATACAAAACATGGAACATGTCCTCTTCTTCTTCCTGTGTCTTGGGAAACTGATCTGCAGATAACTTTACACCTATAGGAATAGGAACCTTGACAGGTTTACTTCCATGCAAATTAAACCTCTGGAATATCGTCTCAACATATTTTATCTGATTCAACAAGATTTTCCTGTTTGCACAATCTCTTTTAATCTTAATTCCCAGAATGAAGTTAGCAATATTGAGATCCTTCATGTCAAATTTGGAGGATAGTTGTGATTTCACCTCCTTGATAACATCCATGTTATTTCCTACCAACAACATGTCATCAAAATACACCACTACATAAATGAAGTGATTACCAACCTGCTTGGAATATACACAGTGGTTAGCCTTGCTTCTTACAAATCCCAATCCAAGGATGTATGTGTCAAACTTTTGGTACCACATCCTAGGTGATTGCTTCAGACCATATAGTGACTTCTTTAGCTTACA
>SNQJ01S0154946.1:34299-46231 GCA_010110895.2 Picea sitchensis
CTTCTTGAACAACCATTTTCTACCAACCGATTTTCTTCCAGCTGGCAACTCAACTATATCCCATGCCTCATTCTTATCCAAGGCATCCATTTCTTCATCCATGGCCTTCTTCCAGAGTTTACTATCCTCTGAATTCACTGCTTCCCTGATAGTTCTGGGATCATCATTAGTAATAGATAAAGAAAAATTGGAATGAAAATTAGGTGGACTATACCTTTCTGGTTTCCTTCTATCTCTCAGCGATCTCCTCAATACTGGGGTATGAGGTTCTTCTTCTTATTCTTCTTCTTCTGCTTCCTCTTCTTTAGATGATTCATATTTTGCATCATCCAACTCAAGCTCTATTTTCTTAGGTTCGTCTTGCATTGGTAGGAATTCCTATTTGGACACATCTTTTACCTCTCTGAAAACAACATCTCAACTGTAAACAATTTTCTTGGTTTGTGGGTTCCAAAGCTTATAACCTTTCACACCATCTTTATAACCAATAAAGATACACTTTTTATCCTTTTTATCCATCTTACCTCTATTTTACTTTGGAACATGTACATAAGCATCACAACCAAACACTCTAAGATGTTGAAGAGAGGGTTTCTTTCCAGACCATACCTCATGTGGATTTTTATCATCCATTGATGATGAAGGTGATTGATTGACTAGGTAACATGTTGTACCCACTACCTCTGCCCATAATTCTTGTCCTAACCCAGTACCGCTAAGCATGCTCCTTGCTTTTTCCATCAGTGTCTTGTTCATCCTTTCTGCAACTGCATTCTTCTAAGGAGTGTATGGAGTATTCTTCTACCTTGCTATACCACACTTATTACAGAATTCTTTGAATTCATTTCCACACAATTCTTTGAATTCATTTCCACATAATTCTCCACCTTTATCTATTCTCAATACCTTTATTTTCTTCTCTGTCTGATTTTCTACCAGAGCCTTAAACTCTTTAAATTTATCAAATACCTCAGATTTATTTCTAAGAAAATAAATCCACATGTTCCTCGAAAAATCATCTATGAATGAAACACAATACACAGATTTACCTAGGGATGGAACAAGAATAGGTCCAAACACATCATTGTGTATCAACTCTAAGATCCCCTTTGCTCTTGTAGCACTAGATGGGAATCTTACTCAATTATGTTTACCATATATGCAATGTTCACAGAAATCAAAATCCAGGGTGCAATTAGACATACCTTCAACCATACCTTTATCGTGTAGTGTTCAAAGGCCCTTTTCTCCAATATGCCCCAGTCTTTGATGCCATAGCATGGTATTCTTTTCTGGGACAATATTGGTCTTGTCTCCTTCATTTCTCTTCTCAACGACAACATAACAGTTACACCCATTAGTATAAGTTCTTCCCAACAACTTGTACAGAGTTCCACACCAAACTCCCCTCATCAACACCATTTCTCCTCATACCATCTTGCAAGTGCCCTTTTCAAATATAGTATCCACTCCTACATATTCCATATTGCTTATATATATTAAGCTCCTGGCTAGTTTTGGAATGTGAAGAACCCCAGGGAGAGTTCTAATCCTTCCATATTTTAGCAAAAACTTAACCCTTCCACATCCCAAGATTTTTGTTGTTGAGTCATCTCCTAGGAATACATCACCACCATCATATTTTTCATATTAAGAGAACCACTCCCTGTGAGGAGTCATATGGTATGATGCACCTGAGTCGATCAACCATACATCACAGTCTGCATGTGTACTTGTAGATGCTAGGTAAACATAACCTACTTCTTCAGTGGAGGTTTTTTCCTCTGTGGAAGAGGTACTATCAGATCCATTTGGTTTTTCAACCTTCTTAGACTTGCAATCTTTCTTATAATGCCCTGTTTTACCACACTTCCAACATTTCCTCAAATATTTTCCTGAGACCTAGATCTACCTATAGATTTAGATATCCACCCCAAAGGCTTACCGAGGTTCCCTTCTTGGGTACTCCCTCTTACAAATAAAGCATCTGTGTTGTGACCATCCATTCTTTTTCACCTCATATCTTTAGATAACAAGAATGCAACTACATCCCCATACTTCAATGTAGATTGAGTGGTACTACCTATTGCTACAACCAGATTATCCCAAGAGTCTGGAAAAGAACATAACAAAGTAATACACTTATCTTCCTCTGCAATCGTAATATTAATAGAGCCAAGTTGAATTACTAGAGTATTAAAGGCATTTAGATGTTCTATCACAGAATATCCATCTTCCATCCTAATATGATACAACTTCTTTTGAAGAAACATCTTGTTTACCATGGACTTTGATTGATACAAATTCCCCAACTTATCCCATAGTTCCTTGGATGTAGATTCTCCTGAGACATTCAACAACACCGAATCTGCCAGGCAAAGTCGAATAGTACTCCTTGCTCTCCTGTCCAACTTCTCCCAATCTTCCTTTGACATACCAGTAGGTGGTGTACTAGTAGTTTGTGCACTAGTAGGTTATGTACCAGTCATCTGTGTGCCAGTAGGCTGTGTACTAGGATCGAAAATGATCCATTTTTCTTTGTCTACAAGAAGTTCCTCCCTATTAAACTTCCATAGCTCAAATTTTTTACCATTGAACTTCTCTATCTTGATTCTAGAGGAACTCTCCATTCCTCTTTCTGCACTCAAATTACCACTGCAAAAGCTCCCACTAAACCCAGGTTTATCATAGACCCAAGATAAGACCGATATAAACCCTCAACAACAAAGGCATCCCTCTGAACCCAAAAATGAGCTTTGATACCACATGTAAGTTTTAAACCTATGAAGTAAAGTAATGCATATAGATTCTTAAGAAAAACAAAATTTAATCAATGGCTCATTCACATAGTACACAGAGTTTTATACCAGAAACCCTCAACCAGGAAAACCTTTATTATATTCATTATATAAAATTTCACCATTCACCATACAATATATATAATGTTTTTAGGTATTCTTTAGATACCAAAATCCTAATCCCTTAATCCAGGATTAATTTAGTAAACCACTAAAAATAGCAAAATCTGCTAAAAATAGCAAAAACCACCCAAAAAAAAATTTCAGGGCGTTGCCCTGAACGCTGCGCATAAACAAAGTGGGGCATACCTTCCCCCCCCTTCGTACCCCCCTAGGAAATTTCTTGGCACACACGACACACACAGAGCACTACTACGAGGGATCGTCAGACGTAGTTGTCGAATCTGACACGCCCACACACACACATGAAAAGAATATAACACACACCCAACACAAATATTACACTTGTTTACAAAATTCTTCACCTCTTCTCTGATACCTGGCCAATAATATGAACTCTTCAACTGAGAAAATGTTTTTTCATGGTCAAAATGTTTGGTTAGACCTCCACTATGTTTTTCCTTCGGCAGGTTTTCCCTCATAAAACACTTTGGTATGCACAACTGGCATCCTTTGAACAACAACCCATCCTGAATTAGATATTCGGCCCACTGGCTTCTGTCTCTGAGAACATGATTTGTACATGTTTCATATTCTTCTCTGAAATATGGATCATTGTGGTACATTTCCTTAAGGTGGTCAAACCCCAAGGTCTTCACTCAAAATTCTTGCAAAATTAGACATCTCCTGCTCAATGCATAAACAAACTTGTTAGCATTACCAGAAATATGTTTGATAACAAAAGTGAATTTTTTCATAAACTCTATCCACTTGGAATGTCTCCTGTTTAGCTTCTCTTTTCTGGTTATGAATTGTAAATCTTGATTATCGCTATACAAAACAAAATCCTTCGGAACAAGACAATGTCTCCATTTATTCATATCTTGGATTATGGCATATAAATCTTTATCGTATGTGGGGTACTTCCTTTTAGCATCATTCATCTTCTCACTGAAATACACAACATGCCTATTATCTTGGCTTAAGACCTCTCCAATTACAACTACACTCACATCACATCTCACCTAAAATGTATTCCCGAAATTTGGCAATACCATAAGTAGTTGTTCTATTATCTTCTCCTTCAATATGTTGAAACTCTTCTCAGCCTCTTCTATCCACTTGAAATACTTGTGTCTTTTCTTCACTGTGTCCATCATTTTTGTACCAATCTCACTAAAATTTATGATGAAATTTTGGTAAAAACTTGCCAATCCATGGAAGCTTCTTACCTCAAATATACTCCTTTGTGACGACCATTCTCTGATTGATTTCACCTTTTCATGATCCATCTTCAATTCATTCGAAGAGATCACAAAACCTAAATAAATGAGTTATGTCTTCTTGGAAGGGGATTTCTTTAAATTGATCAACAACTTCTCTCACTGCAACCTCTTCATCACCAATGTAAAGTGTCTCAAATGTTCTTCTTTAGTCTTGCTAAAGACCAGTATATCCTCCAGATATACAATCACAAACCTACCAATGAAATATTTCAACACTTCATTCATCAGTCTCATAAAATTATTGGGGTCATTTGTCAATCCAAATGACATAACAAGCCATTCATAAAATACCTTGTTTGTCTTGAAGGTTGTCTTCCACTCATCACCCTCTCTCATCCTTATCTGGTGATATCCACTTTTCAAATATATTTTTGAAAAATAGTTTGCTCCACTCAAACAATCCATCAAATCATCCATCCTCAGTAATGGAAACTTGTACCTGATGGTAATATTGTTTATGGACCTTGAGTCTGTACACATTCTCCATCCTCCATCCTTCTCCGGACTCAATACAGATGGTTCTGCACACGGACTCAAGCTTTCTCTAACCAATCCTTTGTCTAATAGATCCTGAACATGTTTTTTCACCTCCTCATTCTCTTGAGGTGTCAACCTATATGCAGCTTTTTTCGGAATGATTTCTCTTGGTATCAAATCAATGTGATGGTTGATACTTCTGATAGGTGGTAATGAGCTTGCCAACTCATCCACTACTATGTCAGCAAAAATTTTCTAATAGTTCCTGAATTTCCTCAGGAAGATATTCCATAGAAGTGATTGTAAGGATAACTCTTGGCTTCCTCACTACAACAAATTGAATCTCTTGTTCTTTATTAACTTCTCTCAGGATTTCCTTCCCACTTATGAGAAGTATGCTCATGCTAGCTTCATCCTTCACTTTCTTTTCTTCAATTGACAACAACATGTGTTTCCTACCATTCTTATCCAAGGTATAAGTATTTCTTCTCCCATCATGGATGACATTCCTATCATATTGCCATGATATTGCTAAAAAAACATGATATACATCCATGGAATCACATCACATAGAATTTCATCTCTATATCCTCCTATATTAAACTCAACCAAACATTGTTTAGTGATTGTTACCTAATGACCCTTCTACAACCTTGAGACTTTATACGGTGTTGGATGTACAATTGTCTCCAACTCTAACTTATCCACCATCTCTATGGATACTAAGTTATCAGTGCTCCCACTGTCAATTATCACCTTGCATACTTTTTCTTTAGTCGTGCAAGTTGTCCTGAACAAACTATTCCTCTGTGTTGGATTTTCAACTTCTGGCTCTGGCTTCAAGAGAAATTTATTCATCATCAAATATCTCCCATCTTCTGTGCATTCTGCCTTTACATCTTGATTTTGTGCTTCCAAAATGTGAGCTTCACCTCCTTCTTTCTTCCTCTCGGGACATTCCCAAGACATGTGTCCTACCTTTCCACATGCATAACACTTTATCTCACCTCCTCTACCTCTTCCTCTTCCTCCAGGGAAAGAGTTTCTACCACCACTCTGCCTTCCTTGGGAACTTCCTCCTCTCTCAGAGTGACTATGTGGCTTCTTTGTCTCACCTTTGGGATTTGGTTTCTTGTCATGGGAAACTCCTTTTCCTTTGTTCAAGCTTCTACCTTTGTTTTGTTGACTCTTCTTCCTGGCCAACTTTTCTTCTGCTTTCAGCGCAATCTCATATGCATCCTCCACTGTTTTTACTTTCATCATGTTGATCTCATCCTGGATTTCATATCTTAGGCCATTGATGTACCTGACAAATTTTTCCTCATCTCTTTTTTTCTGTCCAACCCTGATGTTCACTCTGTAGAACTCTTCTGTGTACTCCTTCACAGTCATTCCTTTATGTCCTAGGTTCTGCAATCTCCTGAATAGATTTATCTAGTAATCCTTGGGTATGAATTTCGCCTTTAATTTGGCTACCATTCGATCCCAACTCTTGATCTGTTGTTTTCCTTTGCTCCTATTGTCATCTTGCAGTTCATCCCACCACAATGTTGCATGTCCTTTCAACTTGGTGACAGCATGTTTCACCTTTTTCTCTGCATTGACATCTTCATAGTCGAAATCCTTATCCATTTCTAGTATCCAATGAAGCAATTCTTCGACGTCTAAATTACCCTCATACATAGGGACATATATCTTGGCTCTAGCTCCCAACTTAACAAGCGCTTTCAACAAGCACTCTTCCACAACATCCTCTGCTACAACATATTCAACTTCTACTTCTTCATTTTTTGCATCGTTGATGTATCCAACATCAGGGGCTCTTATTTTTGTTGTTTCCATGGCATCCAGCCTTGCACACTGTTATCTCATCTCCCTTTCCATAACTCTATTTTCTACGGGCGACTCTACACGTCTTCTAAGAGGCACTGTGTTGATGTATATGATACCACTCATCGATATCAACCTACTTCTATATGTCCTTTATCTATAGAAGTCTATTTTGTATCATCTCTGATACCAGTCTAGTGCATACCCCCTTCCCTCCTTGGGACTAAATGAACTCCCAGTCTTGGATATTGAACTCTTGAGTCGAATCAACTCTTCGGGCCTTTCAACGGTTCCCGAATGCTTGACTCACATGTCCCTTTTCTCCTAAATGACCATGAGCTATGATTGTATACCAACCCCTACACGATTTCAGACTTCAAGGATATCATGATCTCTGGCTTTAGTTCTTCCTGAAGTGCTCTCCTCTAAATATTTGGATCTATGCCACATGTCTCCTTGGATCTTGACGACCCAACAATTTTTTGAGTTTCATGACTTCGTGAAACTTCTGTTCACCTTACACACAAACCTCCGGACTTCTGACTCTGGGATTTCCCTAATCTGATGCCATGTGTCCTCCTTCTAGCCAACGATTAAGATTACTTTGTGAGTCTGTGGGTTCGTGGATCTACTCTGACAACACCTCCAAAGTTCTCGAACCATGAAGTGCTAAAACACCTTATGGCCAAAATCCATGTAATTCTCCTAGATCTAACATTCTGGAACAATCCACCTCCCTCTGAAACGATTCTAGTTCATTGATATTGGGAAACCTTAAAGGGTTCCTCCCTTTGAATATTTCTCATTGTTGTCCCTCCTGAGCTTACTTTTCCTCCGGTTTTTGCCTCTATAGATGCTCTTTTTTGACACTTAGTCAAAAATTCAGCCCGTGCACACCTTGCAATAGGTTCTCCTCTTAGCTCTAGCCACTTTGTAGGTGACTTTAGATATTCCTCATAGACTTCTGAGTCAAAAGACTAGATCACACACTCCTTACAGACAAAATCTCTCTGATTTCTTTTCTGGATCTTTCTGAATCAAAATGGACTCAATCACACACACCTTGCATACGCTTTGCACTCCTTGCACATATAAGTTCATGTTATCCCTTCTAAGCTATGAGTCAAAACAAACTCAGTCATGCACACCTTGCACTCACTCGTGGAAGAGAAACAATTCAAACTTACTTAAACCTCACAAATTCATACATCTAGCCATGTAAATTCATGCATAAATTCAAGAATGAGAAATAACAGAGTATTCGAAATAAATAGGAAATCTACCATTCAGTCACTTGGATAGATGCATCGACAAAATACATTTGGTACGACGCTCCTTTGTTATATTCATTCAACTGAAAATTACATATATTCATACACTGCTTCTCTATAGCTCTCATCTCTTTTCTACAATGGATATGGCTCTTGGTAACTAGAGTGCCAACAAAAACTAACAACAATGGAAATATACACAATAGATTCAACAACCTTCTCTCGAAAACAACACAAATCTTTATACAAGAGGGCTCTTTGAGTTCCTTCCCTCCAACGATTCTAAATATATCCTATCAATTAAAAGCTATCAATAAATAAATAGGAAATCTACCATTTAGTCACTCAGATAGACACATCAGGGGTAGGAGATCCCTTATATGATCAGGATAATTATTCGATGAAACAAGGAATTACCGATCTGGAGATCAAATTGGTCTACTCTTCAGTCACTCTATAATTATCTGATCTTGAGATCAGATTGGTCTACTCTTCAGTCACTCAGATAGACACATCAGGGGCAGGAGATCCCTTATATGACCAGGATAATTATTCGATGAAACAAGGAATTACCTAATCATGTTTTATGAATATTATTTGTCTTATCATGAGTCAGGTTATCTAGGTTTGGCCCATATACTTGTCGGTATGGATATAAGAAAGAGAGGTTTTGACCATTTTCACTTGACTATAGATTATGAAGATATCCCATTCATTTGTATCTAATTTCATATTTATGGACACCTATAAGATAAATTCCCATATACAAACTATAGGAATATCTACTCTCAAAAGAAGAAAACTATATATGGGGAGGATCATCTAAAGAGAGTTGATCAAAATTATAAGTTCATGGATATTTTGAGGGACAATTTAGTGTTGACGTAGGGAGAGTTGCTCGATAGTAGGTCCCAATCAGACCAACTCTCGTTTGGTATGGTAGCCTCCACCGATATGTGGATCTATTTCCACTAACTATATGAATTACTCTACGAAGAGAGATGAGTTCACAAGAGTTATACTAAATACTAAATGAAAATGTATCCTAACATGTCGATGAAATCCTATTTTATGTGAAACTACAGTCTTATTCTAACAATAACATAATTGATTATAGGCATATCATTTAATTTTCAAAATTGAAATAGTTCTTATTTTAGAGAATTAAATCATACTAGAATACATATTCACATATAGATGACCATGTGTATGTTCATGTAACTGAGATCATAACTCATTCATCATCATCTTCTACAAATGATAATTCATAGTACTGACAAACTAAAAACATTTGTGAAACATAATAAACAATAGTGCACCATTGTATGAACAAATCATGAATTTGCTTGCCATTATTTTCCTCCAAAGAAATATTTCATCTAAGAAATACGATAACAAGGAAAGATTTTTCTCATCTTCTTTCAAGATTGATAAATAGTTATACATGGCTAAAATTTAGTTCTCTAGCCCCCCCTGCCCCCCTCTCTCTCCCTTATCTCTTTATATGAGAATTCCTTTTATAAATTAAGAAAGACTATTAGACTTCCATAATTGTGGATATTTATAGTTACTAATGTTAAAACTACCCCCTTTTCCCATTCGTTTTACATTTTCAGTTTTTCCCTTATAGAATAATAGAGAAAATTATTCACATAATATTCCTTCCTACTTGGAAGGAAGGTGAGAAACTAAATATTTGGCAGTGGTGGGTGTTATCACTGAAATTTCATCCACACATGGCGACAAGAACTCAACATCGTCAAAACAGGAATGAAGTCATTCATGGCATTGAATTAATTTCACAGCATTGCAAAAGGGTAAAAAACTATACAAAGTAACCAAAAAAGTGAAGGGAACTTTACACAAGATGGGTGTGCACGCATATGCACGGAACAGAAATGAACAAGGCACGCATGCACGCACGACACGCGACTATTGGCGCAAAACCCCACGCACCTGCTAAACGGCGCATTTATGGAATTGGTCGGCCTCCCAACCACTTATGGATCAGCTCCCAAGTTGATTTGACTCCCAAATCTGAGATGAATCTGCATGGTAGGCTGGTCAAAAACCTAATTAAGACCTAAATAGCTCCTTTTCACACCTCAAAGGAGTTACATAATCACCCAATGCTATGCTATAAAAATCCATGAGGAAACCTCATTCTCTCAAGGAATTTCATGTATTGTTATGCTGCTAAGATTGTTAAGGACTCATTCTTTAACAATAACACATTGGCACCATTTCATAGAGCCATTCACCTCTCCATTGAGTGAATGTGCTTGGAGTTCTTTCACCATCATTCTCATTTTCTCATTGTAAGGAGAGCAAGTTTGTGAGGACACAAGAGCCTTCCTTTGGAGGAAGAAGGGACTCACAGTCCCCTTTCTTCATTGTGCTTTGATTTCATCAATTGATCAGCCTAAAAACATTGGTGATATTGGTCTTTTTGTGTTTTTATTTATTTATCCATATGCTCATAGTCTTAGTTTGTTTTTATTTAATTCTTGTTTATAGTTTTGTTGTTCTTTTTCTAACTCTTTCCTCTACAGCTGTCATGCTCTGCAAGACCCAACAGGGCATGTAAGCACCCTCTATTTGCTCACAAGGTGACGAATTGGGTGCAAACAGATTGGTGACCATACTGGGGATTTGGTATCAATTCCTTCCTCATTTGGGTTTATTTTGCTTTCCTTTTGCTTTCATTAACTTGCAGGTACACAAACCGGCCTCTGTCGACCTGCTAACTAGTCAATTCAAGGGAGAATTGAGATAAATCCATCCGGATTTTCTTTCTCGGTCACTTGTCACAGGCACGCGGGTATTCCACCCCACAGACGCGCATCATGCGCGCATGCGCCTGCACAACATTCTTTCTCTGCGCGCATGCGCTTTCTTCCTCAATTCTGTCAGCGTGCAGGCGCCATATGCACCTTTGTCTACACTGGAGGCCGCGCATCTGAGCTAAAATTTTTACATTGCAAGGTCTTGGGATGTGGGGAAAGTCATTTTCCTTCTTAAGAATGATGTTATGCATGCTCTAAATACTGCACCACTTAGGCCCCTCAACTTATAAAGGGGATAGTCAAACAAACATAGGCACTTAGGTGGATAAAAATCATTTTCCCTTATTTTCTTTTTGCCACGTGGATGGATTGCTTTGATTTATAATCTAAGTTGGAAAATCATAATTAATCACACCTAATTCACATTTGGGACTAGAAGTTGGAGTAGCAACCCTTGAGTATGCTCTTCTCTTGCGCAATCAAGCGATCTTGAGAATCAGAAAAAGATTGCGAGAACAATCTCATCTCCCTTAACAAAATTTCAAAATCTTTAGGAGAGGACAATGACCCTTTTTGGGACCCCTCTTAGTTTCATTTTTCAAACATGTCTTAAATTTGTAACGAGCCCATACATGCCCACATGTCACAAAAGTAGGATAGTGGTTGAAATTTTGCTTTCTTAGATAAAAAAACTAGGAGAGTTTAAAGGTTTGTAACAGGCCCACACATGCCTACATGTTCAATCTAGGATAGTTTCATGTTTTTTCTAGATTAACTCACACATAGGGAGTTAACGGATAGTAATGGACCACATGTCCACATGCTAGTTTCCTAGGGCTTTTAAAATTCCGCAAGGTTGTACCAACGACATCTAGCTAATTAGGTAATCACACTCTTGTAAGGACCAAGTGAAGTCCACATGCAACAAGGTGACATCTAAATAACTAAAACTTGGTACACTTTCACTCACACACAAAAGTCACTTTTGCACTTGTTTCCTCCAAAAGGATTCTGAAAAACACCCCATCTTTTTCTTGACAGGACTATCCACTCCCACTTTTAATCAAATGAGGTTGGTTTTCACCCCCAGCCTCACAAAACAACTTCATCTAAAAATTTTCTAAAAAACTCACTAAGTTTTCCTCCACAGGAGATGCCAAAAGAAGTTTTTAGCCTAGGTAGGATTTCGGGGATAGTCATCCAAATAACTCCCCGTTATCTGGTTCTCACATTTTCAACTATAGAAGTTGATGAATAGGGAACTTCAAATCCTCCAAGTCCAGTGTTCCAATCACCATAAGGCAGGGAGATATCCGTGAAGGGTCGAAGGCCGAGGTCCGGTTGTTCTGTGCGTCCCCCCTTGA
>SNQJ01S0154949.1:0-12098 GCA_010110895.2 Picea sitchensis
CCTTATCCACCATGAGAAGAAGTTAACAGTAAAATGAAAGGATGAGGGCTCATTCCCCAATCGAGGCGAGAAGCTCGTCCATGTCTCCATCTGCAGATTGGATGTAGGGCATTCTAGCAATGCAACTTGTGGCTGCATCTGTGGCACTCGCTCCAAAAATAATGACACTAGGAAAGATCCATATCTGAACTGCTTCTGCCTACTAATTCCACATTTAGATTTTCTCTTTGGCATTAAACAGAAACCTTGCGCACCAATTAAAGATCTTNAAAAAACATTGTTGCAAGGTCATGATCTTTCATTTTTTACCCGATGCATCCCACTATGCCCCTTCAGGGAGCACTAAGTCCGCACTGCCCCTAAAATCAACCCCTGCATAAGGGTAATCCTCTATCACCATGATCTACCTTATCCACCATGAGAAGAAGTTAACAGTAAAATGAAAGGATGAGGGCTCATTCCCCAATCGAGGCGAGAAGCTCGTCCATGTCTCCATCTGCAGATTGGATGTAGGGCATTCTAGCAATGCAGCTTGTGGCTGCATCTGTGGCACTCGCTCCAAAAATAATGACACTAGGAAAGATCCATATCTGAACTGCTTCTGCCTACTAATTCCACATTTAGATTTTCTCTTTGGCATTAAACAGAAACCTTGCGCACCAATTAAAGATCTTGGGTTCAAGACACTGAACAAAATACACTATCTGCGATTTGGAAACAAGATGGGGATTGGTGCTTCCCTCCATTTTAGTGATGGTAAAAAGGATAGATCAAAGAGGAAGATCCCTCACATCTTTAATACCAATTCCTCTCCCTTCTTTTTGTGATCCCGACACACAATATTGAGCAACATATGCATATGTTGGCAATGGCATGGACCGGTGTCTAGATAAAATGATGGGTTCTTACCTCCTCGAGATCCCTGTTAGGAAGTACACATTTTTGATATCGATCTGAAGCGTATGAGATCCCACTCAAAATTCTTTCTCATCATTGTCCCACAGTCCAATCAAATTCTCAAGCAGAAGGACTTCCTTCCTCATGTTCTGTAGCTTGGAATATTTCAACAATCCACAGTTCCGAAGAGATTCCCTCACTTGAGGGTCTTGCAAAGCAACAATATCATCAAACTCATGCTCTCTCCCTTTCCATTCGATCATTTTGGCCAATGAAAACCTGCAAACCAACATTAAATCACATCAACCAAATTTTCAAAAAAGGGAAATTGCTTTTTCATAGGCAAAAAACTTTTTTTTTTTTTTTCGCCCAACGTTCCCTTGAAGACTAAATCAGAGCACTAGCACACCCTCAAAGGGGACACCGAAGCACTGAAATATGAACTCATGCTCCCCCCGATTACCTGGGGGAGCGTTGATCTAGTTCGACACTATGGGGCTTCCTAGAGGGCCCAAACCGATGAAATAAGCACATAAATAAAAAAAGAAAGCATGCAAAATAATGGGGGAGATCATACCACCAACATGGTCCTGATGAAACAGAAAATGATCACCCGTAGCTCCCGCAATCAATTCCAGAAGAATCGCTCCAAAAGAGGGAAAAATCAAGAGAAAAGGGAAAATTGTAAAGTGAGAGGTGAAAATGAATTGGTTTTTACCCTAATTTGACTTTTTACCATTTCTAAATTAAAGTCATTTAGCCCCTTTTCACATTAATAATGTTTATTTTTTTCCAATTATCGTCAATTTTAAAAGGAATTTTTGATGTTTTTGCCCAGAATGATTTGTTTACGTAGGTATATGCAGAGCATAATCTTTTTGATGACCTTATAACTCTATCGAACACAATTTTTCATACTTCAAGCTTGTTAAAATATGAAGAGTCGTCTGTTGGGTGGTAGTTTAACCCTTTTTCGGTCCCAATAGACTAACTACGAAAAATGAATGCTCTAGTCAATCTCAGCTAGAAGAGTTCTCCGTTGTATTATTTTATACTTTTTCGGACCTCAGAGACTAAAATTACGAAAAAGGACAACCTTGGAGTTTTATTTAAGTTATTTTTAAACTCCCTAAACATGAAAAACAACCGAGTTTTCCTTCTCTGGACTCACAAAACTACAAATTAAAGGGCCTATCTGGGAATGAACCCTTACTTCTTCCAGTTCAATAAATAAAGGAGGAGGAGCTTACCGAAGGTGAGTTACATCGAGCATGTGTTACCCTCCTCGAGCTCGTTAAACAAAAAAGAGGTACTCATCTATCTGGATGGGGGGAAAATTGAAGGAAGTGGGGCGAGTTTCTTGAGATCTTTTAAGGAAGCCATTTTTGTCTCCCTTGAACATGGCACTAGTTTTCACCTCACCATACACTTGGAAAATCCATTTTCCTACACACTAAACCAATCCTATGAGTCTTTCTACTCCTTTGGCCCATCCAAATATTTCCCTAGCACTTGCCGCATTATGTTTTGGTCCATTTTGAGTCTATGTTGCTAAGTCTTACGTCGTACCTTAGTGTTCAAGGGAAGTCTTCACCTCAGAGTCAACCATCTACCATATTACTAGTTCCCATACCCATGTCAGTCCATTTTTTGTCTACTATATCTTATCACTTTCCTACGAAAATTTTTGTGTTGATTGATGGGGGATACATCAATTCTCTCCTTCGACGAGTCTTTTCTTGTCGACATCAAAAAATCATCTGGGAAATAGACTTAGGAACACATCTGTACCTTGAGACCTGCATGCCTCAATGGTAGGACTGCTCGCATTCGACCCCTGACCGATTGATTCCATGAATGTTCAACTTCAACTCATTATTCACATTCCCTGGATTGTACTTAAAGTACCTTGAGAGTCATCGACATCAATGGTGATTTCTATCACGCTTGTTAATCGTATACCTCAATGACCGGTAATCAAGCAATTTATACCATGTTCAACATCAAATCATCTATTCACATGAACATAATCGTACTGTTATAGGATCAAAACAAAGACCCTGGGTTAAGAATTCATCTACATATACACTTTACCCAGGTTGCGATGGAGATCATTCGATTGATATATATGTTTTAACATAAATCCACTTTCTATTGGTCTGTGGCTATGTTCTTATCACATCATATCTCCACTATGTATTATTTCGTGGCTACGATCAAGTCAGGTCATAAAGGGATGGATCCACATTGTATCTTTGCTATCCATCTCCTTAGTCAATATAATCATGGATCCACAATGTATTTGTTGCTGGTCATGCTTTGAGTCACTTGCATTTCGAGAATATGTATTCTTTCCTCGGGGATGGAACATATATTAATATTGTTTGATGGTTTTCTGCAGCTTTTACTAGGTTCTCCATCTCCATACCCTTGCTTTGAAGAATCCACAAAGTGTTTATTCCATCAACATTCCTCTTCTGGCTTCACACTTTTGGGGGAAATCTGTTACACATCAAAATTCCTCACTTCGACAGTGTCGTAAGTGTCACACTTTCATTGTTGCAAGTGTCACAAGTATCACACTTTTATTGTCACAAGTTTCATAAGTGTCACATTCACTCTTCCTAAGTGTCACATCTCTAATGACACCATTAAAACACTTGCTACAACCCCTAAAACATGTTAGAATAAGAATCCCCATCATCTGATAGTCGAAACAAGTTTTTTACCAAGGCAATTACTCATATTTTTGACATTTTGGAAGATTAGCGCTCCCTTGCTCATATATAGGGAGTGCTAACACTCTTTGACCATATTAAGGGAGAGCTACAATGCTCTGTTGTCCACTTTAAGGGATCATTGTGTTGGTTGAGGGAATCTCGGAGGAAATCTCACTTTCTTCTTAAAACAACTAGGATGGGTTGGGTTAGTTTGGCTCGAATCTGACTCAATGGATGCATCTAAGGAAGAAATCACAACTAATGGAGCCATATCCTCAACCAATTCCAAAAATTCTCAAGGTGGTTGAGCCTCTCAAATCTTATAAATAGAGTAATTTCCATGGTGAAAAGGAGGAGAAATAAACAAAACATTTCTATTTTGATTATGGATATTTTGAGCAAGGGTTGTACGAGGAGGACTTGGAGACATTGCTGCGACACCATCTGAAGATTGTAAGTTTTCCCTTCTAAGTTCTCATTAATATACTTATCCTATTTCCTTCAAGTGTGTGTTTACATGTGCTTGTCTATGGTTGTCTTAATCTACATAGATGAATTTATTTTGTCTAATCCATTAGAGTAGGAGATAGTCGTTTGTTTCTTGCTTTCCATTGTAGGTACTAATTTGTGGTGGGAATCAAATTGAGCTCGCGGATTGGAGCGGCTTGGACAAACGTCATAAAAGAGGTACATCATAATTCCCCTCCTCTCTTTTTTGATGGACAAAATGATTTTATAGGAAAGGTAGTGTCCAAATGTAATTTTCTGTCTTGGTATATGGGTCTATAATCCAAGGGAAAGTTCACATGTCTGCAGGGGAATATTTTTGTAACACCAACTGAGGGACATTACGGTGCAAAAACTCACAATTTTTTTTTTTTATGCTAACTAATCTATTTCCTATAGCTTTCAACTACAAAATTACAACATATTTAGCTACTGTCTATAACCATAAAATAAATGCATCAACAACATGCTATATACACACATGAATGTAGTATATAGTTCATTACAACAACATATAAATCATTCTCATTTACAGAGATCATGCACAACAATTTAACTCATAAATACAAGATAGAAACCATATAACCACTTATCTTTTGTAAATAGTTGTGCAACCAACTACTTGGGAAAGACATTCCACCCAACCATAGAATGATTGTTCGAAATTCAATATCCAGTCACCCACGAGCTTAGGCTACTAATCCACAAAAGAGGGTGGTCTCTCATAGTCCACTCACAACTCATAAAACTCAAAACCCATTGGTATCTTCCTACAACTATCCTGATTTTCCACTAGGTCTCTTCGTCTTGACCTTCCCAACCCAATAAATGGACCCTTTCACTGATCTCAGTCCCTCAGGTGTCTCATTTGTTTATCAGGGTCTCTCTGGCACAGGTAGCTAGGAATCTCTCAGCTGGGAACTCACGAAACTTGCTGCTAGGAAAAACTACTAGCAACCAACAACAAACACTTGTTGTTTTAGTGCAACTCACTCCAGAGTTCACTCTTCAGGCATGGAAACCTAACTCTTTAGTTATTCAGCTCCAATTCACTCCAAATACACTCTAGTATGCTCTACAATTCACCCTACATGGATGAACCAACTCCAAGCTCTCTTTCTTTCTCTCTACTTTCTCCTCATGCACCAAAACTCAATGTGTAAAAATTGTTATCCCAACCCATACAAATTTCCTCCCTCTGGATTTCCTTTCTTGACTCACACTCTTCCCCAAGATGATTGTACTCAACCTCCATGTGCCCAATAACTTTGGGATCTGACCACTCACATCCACCCTCTTACATGTATTCAATGATTAGCTTTGGGGACACTCAACCATAAATTAGAAGGTTCATATAAAAATATAAATTTTAGGAAAATTGATGGAATTAATATACATAGGTAATTCCCCCTTAGACCCCTCTTGGACATTCTCTTAGACCCTCCCCTCTCTTGTGGATTAATTCATCCCCCATCTCTTGTCCATGTACCATTAGCAACTGGCATCACATTTTATTATTTAAAACATAGAAATACAATTCACATATTACATCACTTTGGTTGTAGCCACATATTATATCTACATTAAGCATAATGAAATTGGGGATTATAGTGGAGATGTTACATTCCCCCTCCCCTACAATTGTGCATCCTCCTCGGTGCACACTATGCATATAGACATATATGAAAATTTACATCACAATACTTAGAAAATAAAAAAATCTACAATTTAATAACTCCAACAATAACTCCAACCATAATCTCATGTTTCTCTCAACTCATTGATCCAAGGAATGCACCATTAGTTTATCATAGTTAAACCAAGGGATATACCATCCGTTTATTAGAGATAACCCAAGGAATGAACCATTATTTTATCAATGCTCCCAACGCATTTGGCTAGGAAATTAAGATGTGGTTCCAAAACTCTAGTTGTTCAAAATGGAGTCTTGCATTATGTTTTCTTCAAAACTGTCAAACATTTGTGGTTATTATTCCCGCATGTTTTCTTCATTCTCCCATGTAGCATCTGCAGGACCGTAGTAGGTCCATTGAACCTTTACCGGTCTTATGATCTTGTTATTGATCACTTTGAATTTATGGTCCATGATGTGTATTGGTTCCACCCGGAAATCCCCTTCGTGCTCCACCTGGATTACATTCCAATCAATTATGTGGTTAGGGTTAGACACATATTTATTTAATAATGACATGTGAAATACATTATGCACTCTCATGGATGCAGGAAATGATAGCATGTATGCAACTAGCCTTATCTTTTCTAATATTTCAAAACGCCTACAATATCTTGCTACCAACTTTGGGCAACTTCCTAATCTTAGAGAACTTCTTTTCGCTTTCACTTTTAAAAACACATGTTCTCCCACTTTAAAATATCTAAATACTCTATTCTTGTCTGCACAACTTTTCTGCCTATCCTGGGAAACCTTTAAATTCTGATTTATCTTTGTCATATGTTCTTCCATTTCCCTTAACAATTCTGGGCCAACCACTGCTCTATCTACTGGATTATCCCAACACACTGGTGTGTTACATATTTTTCCATACAATGCTTCAAACAGACTCGTTTTCAATGAGTATTGATACCCATTGTTGTAAGCAAACTCAACTAAATGAAAATAATCTCCCCACATTGATGGTTGACCCATCACATACATTCTAAGCATGTCCTTAATTATTTTGTTAGTTCTCTATGTTTTCCCATCCGACTCTGGATAATATGTTGTAATAAGATTTTTAATTTGTTCCAAAACCCTTGAACAAACCCTTCCAAAAAATGGAAGTAAACTTGGGATATCTATTTGAAAATGTTTCCTTAGGCAATCCATGTAGCCTGACAACTTCCTTCATATATATTTATGCAATATTTGTTTCCTTGTGTGTTGTATTTACCGGAATAAAATGTGCTACATTAGTCAATTTATCCACCACCACCATGATGGAATGATGTTGCTTATATGTTCTGGGAAACTTTGTAATGAAATCAACCGTGAAAACTTCCCACTTCCATTTTGGAATGGGCAATCGCTGTAGAAAACCTGTTCGGTGCCTATGTTTAGTCTTCACTTTTTGGCATTCTAGACATCTGGTTATGTAATTAGCCACTTTCTTCTTGATTCTCAGCCAAAAGTATTGTCTCCTTACAAATGAAATTGTCTTTGGATATCTCGGGTGCCCATCATATGGCACATTATGCATTTCCTTCAACACTAAAATTTTCATCTCATTGGAATTCAACACATGTACTTTTCCCTTGTACATGATAATCCCATCTTCTTTCAGCTCATAAAAATTAAATTTATGGTGAAATTTTCGTTGTTGTAATGTATCTTTTATTTTTAAATATTGTTGATCTAAATTTGTTGCTGCAATCATTTGATATTTCATATCAGTCATGTACATTCTAATGGATAAAACATGCACTTCCTGAGCTCTCCTGCTGAGTGCATCGACCACTTGATTTTCCTTTCCCTTTATATGCTTAATTTTGAAATCATATTCACTCAAAAATTCCAACCATCTAGTTTGTCTGTCATTTAGTGTTGGTTGTCCAAACAAATGTTTCAGACCACATTGGTATGTACTTACTTCAAATTTCTTACCCATAAGGTAATGTTCACAATTTTGATGCATGTACAATTTTTTCTAACTCCAAGTCATGTGTAGAATAATTCCTATCGTGCTCTTTTAAATTTATGGAATCATAGCATACCACATGATCCTTTTGACTGAGAACTCCACCGAGCCCTTCCTTGCATGCATCAATGCAGACAACAAAATATTCATATGGATCTACAATCTTCAATATTGGTGCACTTGTCAATATTTCTTTTATCTGTTGAAAACTCTCTTCACATTTGGGTGTTCATTTAAATTTCACTCCCTTCTTTTGTAAAGAAGTGATTGGACTTACAATATTTGAAAATCATTTTATGAATCTTCAGTAATAACCAACAAGACCCATGAATGATATGACCTCTATCACATTCTTTGGCATTGACCATCTTCTAATGGCCTTATCTTCTCAAGATCAACTGTTATTCCTTCCACTAAAATTATATGCCCCAAGTAGTGAATCTTCTTTTGATAAAATATGCACTTTCTTAGCTTAGCATACAATTTATGTTCTCCTAGAACTTGCAACACCATTCTTAAATGATGCTCACGTTCCTCTTCTGAATTAGATTAGACAAGTATATCATCTAGGAACACAATTACAAACTTTTCCAGGTACTCCCTGAACACTCCATTCATCAAACACATAAATATTGTTGGGGAATTTGATAGTCCAAATGGCACTACCATGAATTCATAATGCCCATATCTTGTCCTAAATGTTATCTTGTTGACGTATTCTTCCTTAATCATCGCTTGATGATAGCTTGATATCAAGTCAATCTTGGAAAAGATCCCTGCACCTTTCAGCTGATTCAGCTGTACTAAATCAATAGACAACCTTAAGGGCCCATATTTTTTCTTCACAAAAAGAATCGAGGCTCCCCAAGGTGACACACTTGGGTATATATACCCCTTATTTAAAATCTCTTCAAGTTGCATATGTAACTCTTTCAATTATGGTGTGCCCATTTTGTATGGTGTCTTGGACATTGGGGAAGCTCCTGGCATCAAATCAATAGAGAAATCAATGTCTCTCTTTGGAGGAAGTCCTGGGATTTCTCTAAAAACATCTTCGAAATATATTAAGACCATATGGTATTAAAATATTTCCGATTTATCTTTGGCTTCTTCTTCCATATGGGCTACAGAAATATGACATCCCTTCCTAAAATTCTTCTTCAATTACATAGCTGAAATTTCTCTAATAACTACAGATCTTGGAATGACTTGAACCTTGCCTTGCTTCCCATCCTCATCAAGAAATGTCATTGTCTTATTGTAACAGTCTAGTACAACATGGTTTTTTTCCAACCAATCAATGCCAATTAGACAATCTGTGCCGAGTCCATTCATGTCTATCAGACAATCTTTAACCAACTCATTGATCATTCTCTTAGCTCATGTGGCTAATTGAACTAACCAATTCTTCTTATGCTTACTCATTTGCAAGTGAAGTATTTAAATAATGTTAGCATTTATGTAACTATGTCTAGCTCCATAATTAATCAAAATTGCGATGGGTTGGTTATAAATCTTACCTTCCACTTCAATCATGAGAGATTGATACTCTGCTTGCTTGTTGTCCAAGGATGCATAAATCCTTGCCATTATTCCTCCCATGTCTTCCATTGTTTCATCCTATTGAATGTTGTGTAAATACCTCATTCTCTCTCCCTTGTGAGGGTGGTCCCTATATAAGTGATTTCCCTCACTTCCCAAACACTGTACAGGTTGTTGTATTGGCCTTTTCCGAAATGATTATGTAGTCTTGTGCTCATTTTGGGCTGCTTTACCTTGCTAATTTGCTTGGGTGTTGTTCCTGAAAAAGGGTGGCTTAAAACCTTTCTTCCTTTTATCCTTTTCCCTTTTCATCTTGTCATTCCAATCCTTTTGGAAAATTGGCTTTCCTCTGCTTTGCTCATAAAGATTCCTTACTCTCCTTGTGGTTTCCTCCAAGGTCTTGGGGTTATCATATTGTATTTTTTCACTATAGAAGGATGGTATCCCACTTAGTAACCTTTGGGTTTTAACCTTCTCATCCTTGATGAAGTCAACATAATTCAACAATTCAAAGAACCTCTTCTCATATTCCTCCATTGTCATGGTCCCCAACTTGAGTTCAAAGAAATATTTCATGTTTCTTTCATATTAATGCTTGGACAAATATTTCTCTTGGAAATATCCTTTGAAATACCTCCATGAGATCCTCTTCTCGTAAAGGTTATTGGCTTGCTTAATTTGATCCCACTACATGGCTGCCTTTCCTTGCAAGTGATAGGTGGAAATTCTAGCTTCTACCCAGGAGGGGTAATCATACAACTGTAAATATTTCTTCATTTCCAACAGCCAGGCCTTGACCTCTTCTCCCTTCTAGTGCTCACCATTGAAAGTATGTGGCTTGATCTTTTGGAGCTCACCTTACAAGATGTCTACCTCAGACCTTCTCTTTTTCCTCCGAAGACGAGACACACTTGGGATGATCCCTAGCGATGAACTTGCATGCGTTATTCTGGTGGATTGCTTTGGAGAATGATGGTGCCTACTCATACTTCTTGATTTCATATCATTTCCATGATCATCCCTTTTTCTATGGGATCTAGATCTAGTCAATTGTCTAGCACTGGCTGCTTGCTTAGTGCCAATGTCCTTGTTAACTTGTTTATGCAACATATTCAAACTTTGAAGGATCTCTTCTTGAGCATTCGTAATCCTTTCATTGTCATCTCTATAGCTCTGTACCTCTATTATACCACAAATTACCACATCAATTACTTTTGTGAGATAACTTAGTCCCTTTCCCTAGCTTGCAAACTTAAATCCCATCATCCTTCATCAAACTCATCAATTTTTTTTTTGTTTCCATCCATGGGTCATCAGTGTGAAAACCACGAATGTTCATGCCTTTCTAGTATGAAACTCACAAATGTCCACACCTTGCTAGTATGAAACTCACGGATGCCCTAAAAAAATATAAAAAAATAAATATTCCACATTTTCGGGCAGGGTTTTTGGTTGGGATCATTCTCAAACTTTCATTGGCCCGTACACAACGAAATTAAACCACCTCAACCCCTTGAGGATGGTATAAAGGCACCTATGAGGGCATGAATGAAGGGGACAACCGAGGTGCAATATTATTCCTACGAATTTGCAAGCTTCCCTATTTTCCTTCATCCTCTAAGTAGCATCCCATTGATTTGGAACTTGTTTTCCACTACTCCTTCTTCTCTCTTATATGACCATAGGGTGTGTTCCTATCCCTTTTGGGTCATCCAATAAAGGGACATATTGTTAAGTTGATGCCTCAAGGATCACTGGAGGAATTTGGGCGGTTGGCTTTGAGGCAGTGGACGATTAGAGTCAGGTTGTAACTACCTACTTATAATGTTTTCAATAAAAGAGTTATCTTTCCCTCCATACATGTGTAAATTGATTCAATCTATTGATATATGTTAATTTAATTCATATGCTTGAATTTTTTCACATTATATGTATGATTTAAATTCATAACTACCTTGTTGCAACATAGACTTGGTCTCTTTTTGCATGTTGATACCAGTAGAGATCAAGAGAAAAATCAAAGGTGGAGAGCAAGGATCTACATCAGACATAGGATACAAGGTGTGAGGCCTCTCTTTCTCTCATTCTCTCCTCAAAGTAGTTATTTTCTTATAGCATTGTTGTGTGTGAGGTTAGGTTATGTATTTTACATATGGTATCACTCTGTTGTGACATGAACCAAGGTCATAGGGGAAAAAATCCCGTAACATAATTGGCGACCATACTAAGGATCTCTTCTCTTAGTTTAGGTCGGTCTTAGGGTGTCTTGTGTTGTCTTTGATTTCTGTAACTTTTCCTATTTTCTAGGTTGTTCTTTCAAAGCTTTTTCCATTTAGAAACTTTTTCTAAGTTTATGGAAGCATCCTTTTGGATTGGATTTTTATTTTTCAAGTTTTACTAATCCATCTATGCTTTTTCCCTTTATTAGTCACGGATATCCACAATTTTCCTTTGTATAACACATGGATGTCCTGTAGTCCTAGTGTACATAGTCACAAATCTGTGTAAGAAACTTGATTTTTTGAGCCATTCTCTCGGTTCTGGGAGGGTTTGGTTTGGTTCTTTAGTACTGTAGCGTACCAATTTGCTACCCAGGTTCACTCAACCTCTCAATTTACCATTATACATGAATGTTTACATAATTGGTAAAATCATTATAAGCACATGCATTTAAACAGAATTAAACACACTTAATTCTCAGAGTAAAACATATGGGTACTGCTATAATTAAACCAGTCATAGCATTCATCATTAATTCATTTGCACAGCGGAAAAC
>SNQJ01S0154949.1:12455-22519 GCA_010110895.2 Picea sitchensis
GCATAGTTTAACTTAGGTGCATTGGTTACAACCAATCCTGATTTGATCTCACCCTTATTCTAACTTGGTTGCATTTGTTACAACCAATCCTGGTTTATAGGATCTAGAATCCTATTCACGGATGAGCTGTTGTCACGATGAGCTGTTGTCACCATTTCCAACAGACTTCACATTTTGCAGAATTATTGAAAAGCTTTTCGTGTATGCAGTCGTGGAGGGGCGTAGCCATGGCGTGGGGATAGCGGCGAGGGCTGTGTATGGTACACTCCTTCTTGGGTTGTTGTGTTTTGTCAACTTGATGGGCAGGTTGACGCAGGGCGTGTTATACTTTGTGTGCAAATCGTACCACCATGAGAGGAGTGTTAGCATAGAGAGTGTTCTTATCTCCTTGTATTGTGGAAGTAAATGTCTATAAATCCATATGGTTAAAAACTTATTAACAACATATGTATATTGGAGTTTGTTACAATGGTAGTTGTATGGAGTTTCTTAGCTCCAAGGGTGTTCAATGGAACACCGGTCGTCAAACATGATTCTGTGTATCCAGAGTTAATGGATTTCTGTGTATCCAGAGTTAATGGAGTTAATGGAGCCATTGACTTTGCTCCATGTCTGTTGGATAAACGAAATCGTGCATCCAAGTCGTTTATCCACAATGATGCACACAATGATGCACTGGAGCAAAGTCAATGATGCACTTTTTAAAAAGTCAATGATTGATTTTGCTCCATGTCGTGCTTCCAAACCCAAAGCACATGGAGCAAAGTCAATGATTGACGAAATCTGCAATCCAATACATCCAAAACTTATAAAAAAAAGTTAACGATTGACTTTGCTCTATGTGAATTCGATGAAAAAAATTTGCAATCTAATTAAGTTAAGTTTGATGTGAATTACATGGTTCTGTGAAAAAAAACATGGATGCCTGAAAATCCTGAACATATTCATTTTAAGTCCGATTGCCTCAACGTACAATCGATTTAAATCCAATTTCCTCAAAGGTCAATCGATTTAAGTCTACTAGAATGGTGTTGGCCATTAGCAACCCCACTTTGAACAAAATAGCAACACTTGTCCTTGTAAAGCAATCTCGGTGTTCTAGTCTTTGTGCTAGTCTTCAATGCCCACATATTATAGTTGTTGCTGCTACTGCAGATTTGTGACTGGAATCTATCGATCGATCGGACAACCTCCAGTTTTCGAACAGATTTGTTTAGCGGGCTCTTTCACACAACCTTTCCCATGTTCACAAGTGCAAGGTTTTTTTATATATTTTAGTTGGTATATTTAGTAAAACAATATTGTATATATTATACTTGATATGTATGTATATATTCTACTTACTAGCAAATCCACATTAGAAGTGGATGAATCACCATCAATTTTTCAAACTAGAAAACGCAAATACAGAGTTTGACGCATTAAGCTATTAGTCTACTATTATGTGCAGATAACAAAACCCTAACCATTATTTATGGTTTAGTAAACAATGAGGGCATATTACTACTGTGTCCACTTAATGCTTTTGTTCATTGGATTTAGACTAGCCATGAGGATCCTTAACGCATGTGCTTGCAATATATGTCTTATATTTATGAGATCTGTAATATGTTAACCATGAAATCTGTAATATATCAACCATGGAGTTAGACGAAATTAGCACTATGCAAAGCAAGCAATATGCAAAGCCAGTATTATGAAGATATATGGTTCATTTTTTTTAAATGCATGTTTAATATATTACATATCTCATAAATTTAAATGCATGTTTAATATATTATACATATCATGGCTAATATATTACATATCTCATAAATATAAGACATTTCTGGCAAGCTCATTCATTAAGGAGGCTTATGGCTCACCGAAATTCACCGAACATAAACAACAATTTAGTAAAATATGCCCTCACTATTTACTAAACCATTTTGAAATCAATTAAAAAAAACAACAATTAGGGTTTTGTTATATGGATGGAATAGTGGGCTAATTGAGAGTTTTGTTATCTATTTTGAAAAATGGTTAATTGATGGTGATTCATATGACCCTTCGCCATCCACTTCTCATGTGGATGTGCTAGTATATATTATTATTTGAAGTTAGAGAGAATAACTTTTGTAGTGGATGATTTGTCTATATTTACAATTAATCATCTCTCCATGCTAATAGATAATCAATGCATCACTATTATCATAGGAAATTTTTTCCACTTACATCAAATATGGAGTGATCTTCTACCATTATTATTATTAGTGGTAATTAAAAAAAACATCTAAGTATTTTTAGACAACATATTTCGCTGTATATTTTATGCACATTTGTAATCCCTATCTCTGCATTTTTTCATATATATAGACATTAGTCTCTAGGCATTGTAGTTTTATGTCATCTATATTGCATTTCTATGACAATGAAATGCATTATTGGTAAACTATGAGATATGTAATTTATAATGTGATTTATATATCGTAAAATACAACGAAATGAATTACTCATAAATTTATGTCTCTTTTTATTAAATTAGAAAAAATATTGATTGATTATGTCCACAATTACTGATATTTTTTTGTTTATTTATTTTTTGTCTTTTGTGATTGTAGTGAAATGGATATGCTACCTAGCATATGGAGCTAGATAATAACTGAGATATTAGAAATGATATTTCTATGGCTACCTTTCACTGTTGCTATTTGTTTCAGAAGCCTTTGCAAAGAATGGAATGAAACTCCACTAAATAAAAGTGTTTTTACAAATGGAAACAATGTAGATTAAGAGAATATGAGGTTTTGGTTAACTATAATAGTTATTGACGACAACATTTCCATGGTAGATATGTTAATCATCTAGGAAAGTTATCACTACCATCTATGTCATTTTGAGGTAAAGAATATAAAATTGAATCTCGATATGGTTCAATTTTTTTATTTTCTTCGCCCACACAATTCTTTAGAAAAATAATTACTACAATATAAATCTATTCACAAAGATTTCTACATTTATATGATGCATCAATCTCGATTATTGGAGTTTTTTTACACTCCTCGGAAATGATATGCAACAACAAAAATAGGAATGGGTTATTGTAAAAGAATTATATTTTAGGAAGTCCAAATTATTTTTACGCCGAAAGGCGTACACCTATTGATAATGGGCACATTTAATAGGTTTTTAGTGCTTAATCAGTTTTGTATGGACAAGATTAAATATTGATGGAATATTCTTAGTCGTCCCAATAAATCAATGGTTGTGATTTCAACCACTAACTTCCTCACTATTATAAAGGCATCCGTTTACATGTTTATTTTTTTACTTTTACTTGATCATATTTAAAATTTATTATGGCAACTAGATGATTGCCACGTCTCAGTGATTAACAAAGATTAAGGTTTTGTTACAGAGTGGAGAGATGCCATGTGCAGCCGTGCGTTTCATTTTTTGGACCAGCCGAAACCTTTTGACGTTCACTAGCCACGAGTTTGCGACTGTGCTAGTATATATAGCGGTCTTCACAGATAATGGTGACAAACATATGTTTCTAATGGCGATCCACTACCTCCAAGAAATCCCATTTTCCATAATGGAATAATGTATTGGGTACATGTTCATATCATTTTCAAACACTTCTATTTATTCATATTTTTTTTCCACTTACACCAAACATGGATTCAATCTATGATTTTCTACCATTACCATTATTAGTGAGTCATAAAATATTATGTGTTATAGTGGTATTTGAAAAAAATCTATGTATTTTCAGACAATATATTCTCTTGTACCATTTCTACATATTTGTAATCCTTATCTCTACGTTTTTTCATATATATATATATATATAGAGAGAGAGAGAGAGAGAGAGAGAGAGAGAGAGAGAGAGAGATTAGTTTCTATGTAATGTAATTTTATGTCTTCTATATTGCATTTATATGACAATGAAATGCATTACTTATAAATTATGGGATATGTAATTTTATGTAATTTATAATGTGATTTATATATAGTAAAAGACAATGAAATGCATTACTCACAAATTTGTGTTTCCTATTTTTTATTAAATTAGACAAAATACTGATTGATTATGTTGACAATTATGACACTTGTATTGATATTTTTATGTTTAATTTTTTTATTCTTTTGTGATTGTAGTGAAATGGATATGCTACCTAGCATATGGAGCTAGATAATAATGGAGATATTATAAATGATATTTCTATGGCTACATTTAATTGCTACTATATGTTTCGGAATCCTTTGCAAAGAATGGAATGAAATTTCACTACATAATTTTTGTTTAACCAGATGGAAAAAATGTATATTAAGAGAATATGGGGTTTTGGTTAGCTATATTAATGTTTTTTAGTGACATTTCCATTGTAGATATATTAATCAACTAGGAAATTTATCACTACCATCTATGCCATTTTGAAGTAGAGAATATAAAATTGAGCTTGCATATAGTTCTATTATTTTACTTTCTTGGCCCACACAATTCTTTAGAAAAAATAATTAATACATTATAAATCCATTCACAAAGACTTCTACATTTACAAGATGCATCAATATCGATCATTGGGTATTTCTTACACTCCTCAGAGATGATGTGAATCAAAAAAAAATATGAATGGGTTATTGTAACAACTTTATATTATAGGAAGTCCAAATTATTATATATATATAAATATTCATAGAAAATGCTGACAAATATGTGTTCCTCATGGTGATCCACTACCTCTAAGAAATCATGTTTTCCGTCATGGAATAATGTATTGGGTGTTAGGATAAAATTGACTCGGTAGAAGGGTCAAAGTTGTTAGGTCAACAATGGTGGTTTTAGGCACATGGTATTGGTGACCCTTGGTATTGAGCTCATGGATTACATGTAATGAAATCATATAAAAGGTTGGTGAGATTCCACTATAAAGTGTCAAGAGTTTAGCGGTGAAGGCACACTTGGTCGGGGCCAGGAGATTGGATGACTTGGGCGGATTTGGCCAAGGGAAATAATATATATATTGTTGGATGGTATTTCCTATAAGGGTTTTATAGGATAAAGATAAATCTCATGTGATTTATGTGTGTTATTTCTATTATTTGAAATATTATTTTCTCTCACATTTTTATTTCCTAACAATTGGTAGCATAGCAAGGTAGGCTTCAACATTAAGATTTGAAGAGCATTGGGTTTGGGATCAGAGTATGCGAAGGATATATAGCTTGGATTCTTGGATTTGATGGATGGATATGTCATGTGTGGTTGGATCTATTTATGGTTGCATATCTACCAAGAAGTGATCATCAAGAGCTGGAGGAATGGCAAGGCAAGAGGATGGCGAAATCAGTGTTGGGATAACAACAACGAAAAATAAATAAATTATTTTTTGATTGAGTTGAATGTAAATGGGAATACAAATGTAATACCTCGTTAGGCATGCATACCCTGACTTTGAAATTTCACCGGTAAAGTCTAGACATAGACCTAGGTGATAGGAGGAGCATGCATGATTTATGGATACCGTGACTTTGCGGGAAGTTTTGTTTGATATGGTCATGGTAAAACCCAAGTCAAGTTTAAAGGGGAGCATGTTAGGATAAACTTCACTCGGTAAAAGATTCAAAGTTGTTAGGTCAACAGTGGTGGTTTCAGGCACATGGTTTTAGTGACATGTGGTATTGAGCCTATGGATTACATGTAATGAAAGCCTATAAATGTCTGGTGATAATTCATTGTAATGTGTCAAGAGTTGAGTGGTGAAGGCTCATTTTACCATGGCAAGAGGATTGGATGGACAATCTGAGTTTGGACAAGGGAAATAATAGATCTATAATTTTGGTTAGTTTTTCCCGTAAAGGTTTTTCATGGTATAACTCGTGTGATTTATGTGTGCATGTTGCTATGATTTGAAATATTAGTTTTCTTTTGGATTTTTATTTCATAACATTAGGTACATGTTCATATCATTTATGGAGACTCTCTTATTTATACATATCAGATGTATTGGATAAATATTCAAAAAAAAAAAATGGGGCTTACATTTTATTTGTTAGTCACATATTACAAGGTCCATTTGCTTCGTAGTACATCGTAATCAACTTTTGTGTTTAACAAATCATGAAACAACTATACTATAGTCAATACACGATATTGAAAATGAAAGTGCTCCACCATTACCTCCTAATATATCAACAACCTACTTTGAATATGAAGATGGATTTGATGACAACCTTCTATTTAATGAGTATGGCAGACTTGGAAATTACTCCTAGAATCTAGTAAAAAGAATATTCATACTCCAACTCCAATCAGAAGAGGTTATTATGACTATCTGTGTAAATATGGAAGGTATAATGAATCTTGTTCCTATTATCATCATTATCTATGACAAAAATATAGATAAATTAGTTGTTCCATAAGCGTCCTAATTTTCCATAGCATTTACAATGTCGTTTCTCAACAAGCACCTTTAGAGTTGCTAGATAATGCTTGATATTGACTTTGGTCTTTCCTCACCCATATTCTCTTTGGTTTTCAAAATTACCACTTAGTATTCAATGTATGTTCATTGCAACCTTATCCTTATCAAATTCTATTATATGATCAGTGCCTCCAGAAGCATCGGTGTTATATGAAACTCCAAAATTCCTCTGTTCAACAACTTTCTTCTCTACATAAACTAGATGATTATCTCTAAAATTGTTGATTTCATCTCTCACTATGCCACTTTGATTACTTTATCTTATTTCTGAATCACCTTTGTCTTGTAATTTTTATGCTTCACAAATCAACATATCTTTTCAAATTCCATCAGTTATTATTGCCATACTAATATTGTTTTCATAGTTTCTAGATGAAGCAAGTCTTGAAAAGAGAAAATGGAACATATCCTCAAAGCACTCTATCTTCCCATAATGAAACATGATCCACTAATTTGTTGTTATTTTTGTAGGAACTCAAGATATTATAGGGGCTTTGCATATTTTTTCCTTACAAGACGTTGTTGGGAAAACCTAGGCAACCTCTCTAGAAGAACCATCTTTCCCTGACTATCCTCTCTTTGACATCCTGGGTTATAATGTGAGAGTCATAACTCTTATATTCAACTTCCTCTATAATCATGTCATGGTTGTACAAAAACCACTCTAAAAAAGAGTATACTAGTCAACAATGGAGTTGAGAAGACATCTTTGACATATGCATATATTTGCAAGAGGCATGCCACAAATTCAAATGTAACTAAAACCACATATTTTTGCAATAGCACGAAATGTAGTCCGAGTTCCACTAGTATCCTCTTATGAAGATGAAAAAAAATATTTTGATCGAAATGATTTGTAATACGTCCACTTCTGTTGTGTTCTTGATGTTATAAATTCTTAGATACTACCTGCCAATGAAGACCACACTTTGTCGAACACTTCCAAACTGATTGATCACCAAGCATACAATAATTATCAATGTAAAAAAATAAATTGGCCGATAGAATGAACATTCATGGAATTTGAAATAAACTAAAATCCAAAGTCTAATACCTTTGGAAAGTTGACAAGATACCAACCAATCGAATGCATAATTTCTTCCGAAATTCCATATTTGTGTTGAAAATGTGCCAACCAATTTCCCATGTGGTTGCATGCACTAAATTTAGATTGTGCATGTATGCACACTATAGTGAACATGTTGTGTAACCGCGTGATATGTTTATGATCAGTTCGTGTAACTATGTGATAGAGGTTATATACACGAGCATACCCATAGCTGTGAGGGTGCAATGTATGAGAAATATGTAATACTTTGGAGTGTGGTGTGTGCATAGAGAGGAGAGGATGGTTTTATGATGGTGTTGGCTATTTTAATGCTCCCTTGAATAATAAGAATACCGATTATCATTGCCCCGTGGTTTTTTCCCGTAATGGGTTTCCACATAAATCATTGTGCCAATTGTGTGATTGTTGTTGTTGTCTGTTTAATCTTGGTTTTATTTTCTTTGCTATTAGAATCTTGTTACATTTATGCTTCTGATGCCTAACAAGTCGTATCAGAGTGTAGAGTTGAAGGATCTAAGAGAAAAGGAGAAGAGAATCAGATCACTAGATAACAAACTGAGCTAAGTTGAATGGAGTGGATCACCTCAGGACGGGTTTTATTACATTGTCATAGGTTGTCCCTCTTACACAATGTGACAGTCACAGGCACACTTGCGAAATTTTCAATTTCTGCAAAGTGGCGCAGGTGATACATATTACATAGTGTGACAATTTGGAGAAAGTGTTGCAGGAAAAGTGTTGCATGTGATACATATTACATAGTGAGACACTTTTGGAAATTATCGCATGCTATCCTTGTCTAAGGCACGACAACCGTTGTTTAAATAAAAAAATAAACGATTTTTTTGGAAGGTCAAGGTATGAACTTAAGACTTTGTTTTATTAAGCACAACATATTATTAAAAGGAGTGGTTGTTTTTGTATTATTGTGCATGATAATCACCCCTTTTTTTTAATGGATGGAATAGTTGAATTTATAATGCACAAAGTTTGAGGTAGGATTTCCTTGTTTTATTATGCACATAAGAAAAATCACATGAAGGGATTGGATTTATGAATGGAGGATCGACTTTATGATTAAAGTGGATGGAGGATGCCCTATTAAAATACTATTTGTGGACCCTTATTTTGGTTTAGTAAAAGGTTTAAAGATATATATGTTAAATATTTTTTATTTATCTTAATCCTTTTAATTAAATATTTTGGGGATTCAAATATAAGTTGTGGTTTTAGGACGGTTTGTGCTAATAGAGAAAGTGTGGAGTTCTAAGTTTGAGGAGGAGACATTTAGTGGTAAGAATAAATTTGAGCTATGGAAGCTCAATATGCAAGATCTACTTATGCAATAAAGATTGCAAATGGATTTGGCGAGAAAGTCAAAGAAACCAACAAACATGACATATGAGGAATGAGAATATCTAGATGCAAGAGCTCTCAATACCATCTGTTTGTGTCTGGAATATGAAGTCATGTTTAACATTGTTGGAGAGGAGAAAACATCGTGTTTTTGGAACAAACTAGAGATTCTATATATGACAAAGTCCTTAACGAACATAATATTATTGAAGAGGCATTTGTACATCTTACGGATGACAGAAGGTACAAAAAATTGTGATCACTTAAATGTTCTTAATACTATGTTTTGAAAATTATCTAGCATGGAAGTAAAGTACAAAGATGAGGACAAGGAATTCATGCTACTGTGTTCATTTCCTGAGTCTATGTTCAACTCAAAAGGTTCCATTGATTATGACATTGTTGTGGGAGCTCTGTTGTCTGAGGAAATGAAGAGAAGATCTAGTAAAGAAACCTCAATAGTAGAAGCAATGGTGGTCAGAGGTCGATCTACAAAAGGAGGGAAATATTAGAAAGGTACACCCAAGTCTAAGTAAAATTGAAGTAAGGGTAAGGGAACATGTTGGTTCTGTGGAAAATATGGGCATCTCAAGAAGGATTGTTGGAAAGGACAACAAGCATCCAAAGAGGACTCCAAAATAAAAGCAAATTGGGATTCAACATCTTTAGGTTCATGTATGGTTGATGAAGTTTTATCTGTGTGTTGTGTGTCACCATCTGTGTTCACATATAAGTTGCAGGGTGTAGCGTACCAATTTGCTACCCAGGTTCACTCAACCTCTCAATTTACCATTATACATGAATGTTTACATAATTGGTAAAATCATTATAAGCACATGCATTTAAACAGAATTAAACACACTTAATTCTCAGAGTAAAACATATGGGTACTGCTATAATTAAACCAGTCATAGCATTCATCATTAATTCATTTGCACAGCGGAAAACATGACAATATATACAGCACAGTCGTGCCAAAACATGTTCAAAACATAATTCAGAATACTTATCTTTTATTTGTTGTAGCATTCACCAACCAAGTGCAGGCCTTCTACGAACCTCCCAGCCTTAGACCACACTGTTCATCAGCTCAACAGTAGGTCACCCCCGAGCTGGGACCGAGCTCCACCCCAAGGCAAGGAATCTAGACTCAGGCTGAGGTTACAGGG
>SNQJ01S0154950.1:0-22056 GCA_010110895.2 Picea sitchensis
ACTCAACAACATAAAATCGAGGCTACCCTACAAGAAATAGAAAAAAAAAAACACAAACAATGAAGGCATGGAGAAGAGGCAAAAGAAAATTACAATAAAGAACTAGAAGAAAAGCTAATTAACAACTTGTCCCTAAATTGAGACATAAGACTTACTATATAATAAAATCATTTTATGACTTTATTATATGTTAATGTTCATTTTTTGTGTAAACCAATCTATCCCACATTCATAAATGGAAATTATTTTCTACACGGTCACGCTAATTTTTGAAAAAGACCCGTTGGATTCTACTACTTCTGGGCTGTTGATTTCGTTTTACATTTGGGATTGGGCATTTTTCGTTTGGGTTCCTTCATGTATCTATTGCCCAACGTTTTTTTTTTGTATTTAAAACCTATGCAGTTGCGTTTTTCTACAGTTGCGTTTTTGTATGTATCCACAATTGCATTTTTCTTTTGGGGATCGACGGTTTTATTATTCTTTATGCCTTTTCTTTGCGCCTTCTTAGCTGCGCGGGTTTCGTCCTTAAACTCTTGATGTTATATATTTTCTGTTTAGATGTAGTGAAATGAAATGTTAGGTTAATGAATTGTTCTGTTTTAACTTCATTTATTTGTCTTCCACGCAAACTGGATGTTGATATATTCCCGTGAGTGTAATAATGAATCATTTTGTTTTAAATAATGATACATTTCCATTGTAATTATTGGGTATGAAGTTTCGAAATTAAGAACACTATGTTTCCTTTGAAAACATTATTGCAATATTATTGAATGTGCATAGTGTATACATAATTATTGTTTTAATCTTGGTTGTAGGGTGCTGCTTAAATACTCCTCTTAGCTGCGCGGGTTCCTTCCTTAAACTCTTGATGTTATATATTTCCTCATTAGATGTAGTGAAATGAAATCTTAGGTTAATGAATCGTTCCGTTTTAACTTCATTTATTTGTCTTCCACGCAAATTGGATGTTGATATATTCCCGTGAGTGTAATAATGAATCATTTTGTTTTAAATAATGATACATTTCCATTGTAATTATTGGGTATGAATTTCGAAATTAGGAACATTATGTTTCCTTTGAAACATTATTGCAATATTATTGAATGTGCATAGTGTATACATAATTATTGTTTTAATCTTGGTTGTAGGGTGCTGCTTAAATACTCCTGTTTTAATGTTGTTGTTAATATATGGTTCTATTAATGTTTAATTTTATTCCCTATGTATATGTCGCCGAAGACTCGTTAAATGTCATTGCTGTATAGGATGCCATTCGCTTTAATATGCTTAGTAGTATCATGCTGTAATATTCGTGTTAATATTGTGGTTAATGTTATGGGTAAATGTTGGGTTTTAATGTTAGGATTTAATATTTATGGCTTCAATATCAAGGGTTTAATATCAAGTGGTTAGTATTATGGTTTAATAATGGGTTTAATTTTATGGTTTACACGGTGGGTTAATATTTTGGTTTTATGACTGTCGTTTAATATTATGGTTCAGTTATAAATGTCGATTTATGGTAATGATATCATGATTCCCTTGTTGATGGTAGAAATTTAAGTGAATGTTATTATCATTTTAATCGCAATGTTATGTTATTCTAAAACGCAAAGATATGGTGGTGTTATGGTGATATAATCGCAATTACGTTTACTATGTCGTAAGTAGCCATTAATATTTTTAGTGTTAGATATCATAGGAATTATAACGAAATTGTGGGCTTTTGATAATGCTATTGAATCTTTAGTAATTGATAAATTTATGTCATGAGGTCCTTGATCTAAGCACCTTGGAGTATTATGAATTAGAAAAAAGGGTTGGGTTCATTTATATAATGCTGAAATTGGTGGGTCATTGTCTGAATCCATTCTGCCTTACGCCTTCCATAGAGGCCGCCACGTATGTCCATTTATGATTAGTAATTTGGTTGTAAATCATTTGATTACTTTTTATGCTTGTGTCGGGTGTTTTTCCTTGTAGACACCTCCATGTAACCTTAGTGTATATGTATGTGTGTGTGATTTTTCAGGTGGGAACTAAAGGCTGTCAAGAGTCTCGGTTGTTTAAAGGCACAGTTCCACCTTGCGACACACTGAGTCAGACAAGAGTCTCTGGGTCGTTGAAAGGCACGCTTTCAACTACATCAAGCACTCCCTAAAAGATTTATTATTTTCTTCCTAAGCCGAGCCTACCTAATCTTCTTTCGAGAAGACATAAGACTAACCCCGCTCGCGTAGAAATAGTAAACTCTCATCATTGATTCTTCCATCTATGATTGTAATTGCAGGCTTAACACTGTGTCATTTCTTACAAATGCTTAGTCAAAATTTTAAGGTCTAGGGGCTGCCATTGCTTGTTGTCACTGTGATATGTCAAGATCATCTTGTTGTGTTCGGCTCTGTTTATGCTCTTTGTCCTAGGTCTAAGTTTACTAGTTTCTACCAGCAAATGGGCTGTATTCTGCCTTAATCTTCGTGTATTTGAAGACATAAGACTAAATGCCCCCGGCTTCCGTATGCAAATAGTAATCCCTAACACCATGGATTCTTCCTCCCGTGTTCTGACTATGCACCCCAATATGTCTTAATGATTTTGTACAGGCTTATGCCTATGTCGTGATATTGTTGCAAGCATTGCCAGGTGCTCTTCTAGGCCGAATATCGTATTAGTTTTGTTGGTTGTTGAGTGATGTAGGGTCATGTGCATGTGTTACTGCACCACACACACCTTTTAACACAAATTTTTTTGCACCTCAGAATCTTAATACATAACTAAATTAAGATGTTATTGACAAGGCTTAAGATTTTCTCTTGGTAATGAATACCTAATTTTGAACTTGAATCTAATACACACAAACTTATATAGGGTTAGATCATGATGAACACCTAATTTTGAACTTGAATATGTTTGAATATCGAACATATTTTTAAATGGTGTACACTCTAACCTTAAATAAGTTTGAGATCATGATGAACACCTAATTTTGAAATTGAATATGTTTGATCATTTGAGAAATGTGATTCTATCCCACATCAAAAAGAGAGTTTTTAAATTTTCCTCGATTGCGCCCTGCTTTCTTATCCAAGAATGGTATAGTATTATATGAGAACATCTATTCCATCAAGGATTTATGCAAATCTTTCTTCTTGTCCAAGAATGGCGTGAGTATTATATGAGAACATCTATTCCATGGAAGAAAATAGAAGATAAGTATTTTTCAAAAAGAATGGTATTTAAATGATGATTTAACTTTTTTAGATAATAGTAGTCTTTTGAAGAATTGCTTAATATGAAGATTTATGCTCGTCCTTTTAGTTTGAAAGGGCATCATGAAATTTGATTATATTACCAATTAAAAAGAAGATGAGAACATTTTTAACCCACGAGAGATTAGTATTTTAATGATCCGTGTAAATATGATCAAATAACAACACTGGGATGAGAATTACATCTTTAAGGATTTGAGACTTTATCCACAAGGATTAAGGATTTTGACTTTATCCACAAGGAGATAAGTATTTCTTTGGAAGAATGACTTAATAGATGAAATTTGTGAATTATCTTCATACACGCTTATATTTATTTTCATTATTACCTAACTCTAACTCTAACCCACAATTTGTTTTTACCAAGAACATAAACATCACAAAATGGATGCTTCCATTTTATTTTAATAATAATTTTTGAATTATGTATTATTTTGCATGTTTGAATTGTAAATTTCATTTTGAAACTGCTTTTTCAGGTGTTTCAATTTCATGTATGAAGTCATCCATCTTGAAGCGATGGCTTAGAGTCCATAATTTTGGAGTTGAATGTATTTGTTCCATGTTATCATCCTAAATGGATGTGAAACTTATGTATTTTACATCATACTATTTAGACTTTTATTATAATGTCGACTTTTATTATAACTGCTACTATTCGACTTTTATTATGATGTCAGACTTTATTATAATGTATCTCTACATATATATATTTCATAATTTTGGGAATTCAAAATGGCAATTTGTCTTATGTACATATTTGATTTATTTTATTTTGGAATTCAATCTTTATTTTATATGTATGGATTTTTATGTGAATATTTATATGATAATATAGAGTTACAAATGATATGTTGATAGACTTAATTAATCTTTATTTTATATGTATGGGAACATTTTATATGTTCATTGGAATATTTATGAAATGTATAACTCTTCAATGCAATGGCAAACACTTTTCTAATTTTATTCTTTTTAATATTGATGTTACATGTATATTGATGTTACATGTAGATATATAAATAAAATGTATATATACAAAAATAAAAAAAAAAAAAAAAAAAAAAAAAAAAATTATATAATATGTATTATTTTTATTGAAATCTTTTATTGTTTCTTCCTTTGTTTTCTTGAAATAGAAATACTAGTTCAATCTTGTCGATGCCATTTGTGCAATTCAATGGTTGTCATCATTATAATAAGATTTTGAATTTCAGTAAATATCATAGCATAGATTCATCTAATTTCAGTTTTATTAAGCGTAGAGAAAGATCAAATCTCTGAAATGCACCTCAATTTAACAACATATTATTTCATCCTTTATCACAATATTGCTACCACCATATAAGACAAGGTGGAGCCAACTTAAACTCACAAGCTTCTTGTTAATTGTAAGGATCAAACACTAATCTCATTTGTTAAGTGTAAGGATCAACTATTAATCTCCTTTATTTACCATGTGAGCCGTGTTGTATTATGACTGCAACATAAAACATTAGATCTTTACAAAACATGGACCATGTGCAACAGGAAGGAAGGTTGGTCTTCATATGAATATTATTCGTTGTGATAAAAACAATGGCCGATTACAAATACATGCCATCAAATGGTCACATTCACTTTCAACCCCACTAAAGGAAATCATGTTATTCTATGTTTTAGATTCCAACACTGTAGATGTAGTCATCTAATCTTTAATGTATTTGGACTGTGAAGAAAATTGACAAAATTCCTACACAATGCAAGTATCTATATTTTTCAATCTAATGTTAATAAGTGTTCAACATGGTTCAACCTCACGAAAGGAAATCATGTTACTCAATGTTTTAGATTCTGAAACTTCGTAGATGTAGTCATCTAACCTAATGTGTTTTGGACCATTACAAAATTGACAAAATTCCTTAACCAATGCAAGTATCTATTTTCCACCCATAGTTAATAAGTGGTACTTTTAATGCAAGAAAAAATACCTCCCACTACTTTACTCAAAATAATTAAACTTTTGAAAGCCTTAAATTAACCATTCGAACTAGAATTCAATAACTCTTTGATGTTAGTCCAATTATTCAAAGAGTTATTCATCATGGAAGTATACAAACATTAACCAAAGCCAAGAGGGTTTCCATAATGAAATAAAAATGGAACCATATGATCAAGCCTATAGGAGATGAAAACATCTAATCTAATGTGTGTTCGACCATTAGAAATTGACAAAATTCTTACACAATGCAAGTATCTATTTTCCAATCTAATGTTAATAAGGTATTTTTAATGCAAAAAAAATTACCCTCACACTAATTTACTCAAAATATAATTAAACCAGAAAAAGCCTTTAGTAAATTGGCCATTCGAACTAGATTTCAATGCACTTTGAATAATTGACTAACATCAAAGAGTTATTCATCATGGAAGCATACAAACATTAACCAAATCCAAGAGGGTTTCCATAATGAAATAAAAAAAGGAAACCATATGACCAAGCCTATAGGAGATGAAAACATCTAATCTAATGTGTTTTGGACCATTAGAAAATTGACAAAATTCCCACACAATGAAAGTATCTATATTTTTTAATCTAATGTTAATAAGTGGTCTTCAACATGTGGTTCAACCTCACTAAAGCAAATCATGTTACTCAATGTTTTAGATTCCAAAACTTCATAGATGTAACTTCATCTAATCTAATGTGTTTTTGACAATCATAGAAAAAATGACAAATTCCTTGGATCCAATGCAAGTATCTATTTTCCACCCATATTAATAAGTGGTACTTTTAATGCAAGAAAATTACCTCCTTCTCACTACTTTACTCAAAAATAATTAAACTTTGTGAAAGCCTTAAATTGGCCATTCAACCTAGAATTCAATGCACTTTGAATAATTGACTAACATCAAAGAGTTATTCATCATGGAAGCATACAAACATTAACCAAAGCCACAAGAGGGTTTCCATAATGAAATAAAAATTGTCCATATGACTAAGCCTATAGGAGATGAAAACATCTAGAATCTTAATGTTTGGACCATTAGAAAATTGATAAAATTCCTTACACAATGCAAGCATCTACTTCCAATCTAATGTTAATAAGTGGTACTTTTTAATGCAAGAAAAAAATACCTCCCACTACTTTTACTCAAAATAATTAAAACTTTGAAAGCCTTAAATTGGCTATTAGAACTAGAATTCAATGACTTTGAATAATTGGACCACCATCAAAGAGTTATTCATCATGGAAGCATACAAACATTAACCAAAGCCAAGAGGGTTTCCATAATGAAATAAAAATGGAACCATATGACTAAGCCTATAGGAGATGAAAACATCTAATCTATCGTGTTCTGACCATTAGAAAATTGACAAAAATCCTTACAATGCAAGTATCTATTTTCCAATCTAATGTTAATAAGTGGTATTTTAATGCAAAAAAAATTACCAATTACTTTACTTAAAATATAAATATGACTTAGTTGGTAGAAAAAATAGGCACAAAGGACCATAGAGTTGATTGAAGAGCCATTATGAATGTAATTATAAGTAAGAAGACATTCAATAAAAGGTTGGGCACCGCGAACTTCAAAGACACTTTTAATATGATTAGTAGAACAACATTGACAAGAATGATTTCTATTAGAGAACAACTTAAAACGATAAACCCTAACCTTAATTTGGCAATAGTGTGTTGGGGTCCTAGAAATGACAAAGTTTCAAATGAATGGCGCAACATGATAGTTGAATTTAGGAATGAAAATTTCATAGTTTCAACAAATAGAAGAGATGTCTTGACACAAAGATTATCTGGTGGTGTTAGGGAGGAGCACCAAAACACTTACTAGACAATTCACAAACCGATTTATTCCACAAGTTCCAAGATGCACATCATGATATTGTCATTGGGAAACAAACGTTTGAGGCAATAAATCCTTGGTATATACATATCAACAAAGTTCGTAATTGTAGGTTACAATTCCAAACTGCAATCAGCCAAGTTTGTTTAAAAACAACGAATGGTATTCCATCTTCAATTATTCGCTCATGGTCGACTTTGGAAATTTTCCATTTTAACTTTCGTCTTTTTATTGAACTTCTATTAACTTCTATGCGGTTTTGCACATACCAAATGACTATATTGATTAACTTGTGACATCCGGACCATAGTCTTGAAAGTAAATATGAGTATCGGTTTGATGGGTTTCTTTGAAAAATATCTTTCAATACAATGGATCCTCTTCATATGTAAAACCGTTATCATCATCAAAATTTAATAGCCTCATCTTTTGTGACGGCACGATCAAATACTTCACTTTTCGTTGTCTATAGGTGCAACGACAACAAAAACATCTCCCCGTGCAAATAATTGGATATATTAGATACAACAATTAATTGCGTGTTAGATTATCACAAGTATGTATCTATAAGTTATTTGAAAAAAATTAAACATAATTTAATTCTTACCTTCTCTAACAAGATCTGAAACTCTATCGCCATCAACTCGACACTATAGTTTCATTTGATTCTATATCCTCTAAGCTTGCAAGTGGTATTTTCCTTTACATTAAGTTCAACATGTCTCCAAGCTTTAACATATCCCCGGATTGCCTCGCAAATATCCGTGGATTCTGAGTCGTCTATGCAAAATGAATAAAAACAAGATTCATTTCGCCTATCAAATGCAACCCATTTTGAAAACTTTTTGTTTTAATTGAATGTATTTTTCTTTGTTCCGTGCATGTATCACATATGGCATTGATCTATTTACATCTTCTATTCCAACATGCCAAAAATACCTTCACAAGACAAGAACTTGTTAACTTGAAATCTCGAAGAAAATGATTGAAGATTGAATATAAATTTGAACACATGCAACTTTATATATCCTCTGTATTATTATACGCAACATTTATATATAGACACACCTCAAGACATCCCTGATCGGATTATATCTGCTATTTTAGCTTTACGTTGCACCATCAACAACTCGTTCTGGATTCAAGTAAATCGACGATGAGGGTTCAACTGACATACCTTCAAGTGCCGTTTTATACATGCCCCTCAAGACCGTTTCCTTTCCATGACCGCCTAAAAAATTCCAACAATGTAATATTTAATTTTATGAAGACGCATAACCAATAGAATGATTTTGCAGATTTGAACTGACCTCAAGACACCCATCCACTCATATCCACGTCGATCAAATATGATTTTATGCTCTTTCAATGAATCATAAAATTTATCAAAACAATGTTACATAATGTGTGTCGTATGTTCCATCATCACTTATATAAAAGTGATATTCTTTAATAACATGTCTATCGGCCGTTATGTTTTCTACGTTTGAAGACTTCATTGAGCATGTCTATATAGAAAGTGAACAAATATAGTGACTTGATCATAATGATAATATTCACTGTGTATTTATTTTTTTGCAAATAACGTGTAATTTCATAAAATTAACTACAGACAAAATTGTCCCCTGGTGGAAACACTTTACAGATTGTTTGAATTGTAGATCTTGCCATCGATCTCTATGTGAATGCTTTGTGTATTTATATATTTCTTCCTCAAACTTCTTCAAAAGTTCTATCACGCTGATATTATCTAATTTCAAATCAATCATTTTGGAGATAACATTTGAAGAATGTGGAGTCGTACTACTCAAATATTCATATCTTTTCCAATTGACTCTTATATTTGAGGTAAAAATGACATCATTCGTATTCTAATATGATACTTTGAATGAAACAAACTTAGATTTCCACAACTTATCACATTTCTTTCCACCAACACATTTTTTTTGTAAAATAAATCAATATCTTCTCTTTCACATAGAATTTTAGATATAAAACAAATTTAACCTGAAGGAGGAGGTGAACTTGGCCATAAATTTTTTACCAAAATCCAAAAAGGTGTCAGAATACAACTCAAACTCCACATGATAATCACAACAACACGCGGTCATGAAAAAGGATGGGTCTAACAAACCATGGCTTTTGGTTGCACATATGTATTGATAGAAATTTTAACTTCTTTGTGCTCTTTCTTTGAACTTATTGAACAATCCTATTATTTTAAAATATTGGTAATATATGTTTTGATGTTTTATATTGATTTCATGCTATTATTCGACGCAACACATCCCTTTTGTATGTGGTGAAACACAAGATTCTTCCAACCAACAATTACTTCGCCAATTCTTTAACATTTTTTCGCAAGTCTATCTTTGTAGGGTTGTCTAGAAATCATTGTCCAACAAGCCAACCTATCATTTACATCTATTTGGAAACGAATTTTCTATGTTTGTGTAATGTTTTCTTGACGCTCCCAAAAGTTTTTGCCATGTGTCGGGTCAAACGATCTTTTATATTGCTCCCTCAAACAGCTTGTTGTTTGTGTAACGCTTTACACGCTAAATACGCATATTTTCCTTCTCGAGATTTTCAAAGATTTTAATACACTAGTTATATTGGATAAAACATTATGTCGCGACCTTATCCTTTGTCTAATTTCTTTGAATAATTCAATAATGATGTAGCTTCTTTAACTTTCTTGACTTCAATAGAGAAAGTAAAAGCTGAGCCCGTTACATCGGATTCATCTTTGAAATAAGTATTATATATATTCTTAATCTGATATCTTATATAATGCTTAGCTTTTTTCTTTCCAATTTGTCAAGATCAACATTTCTAATATTTCATCATCACGTGTTGATAGATTCTCCTACATATTTCAATTTAAAGTTTATATTAAAAACATAACCCGAACACAAATAAATACTAAATTATATATAATTTGAGGTTCATCTTATATTAATCTAAATTTATGTACATTATACCTATATGATTCGCCTTCTCCGATTCAATTTCGGGTTTCAACGCCTTCTTCACATTATGAGACAAATCTATTTCTATTTTTCGAAAGCATAAAAATTTAATTACAATCAATTATATTATTTAAAATATTTTTAATTTGAATTCTATACTTTGAATTTTGTATTACTTTATTTTTACACAAAAGGAGGGCGTTATCTTATGCGTCCCATACAAAGGATTAGACAGTTCCTCGGGTCGACTCCTCGCAAAGACTAAACTTTTCAATGAGTCAAAAGAGTGGAACTGTGTCTTTAAACAACCCGGTGACCAATGATACGGCTCTCGATTTAAACTTTAAACATAGAGAGACTTTTATATAGACAGAAGAGAGCGAATAGTTTAACAGATTAGAATGAGTCAATGTGTTGTGTGCTTAATCATCATATCTCGCATGCATGCCTCATTGAACTTCTTCTCATTTAAAATCTCCATTGACATTATCATCATTTATTTCTTCAATATTTTCATGTTCTTGTTTGTTTCTCCGATAAATCTCTTTCCTTTTGCTCGATTTGGCGAGTATCACCTCGAAAAGGATCATATTTTCTCTTGCGTAAAGTTTTGTTTCCCATGATTTTATAGTTATCCTCGTAAAAGATATGTTCAACAATGACTTCACCTTGAAAAAATGCTCAACATTTATCTTTCAACCCATAAATTGTTATTCCAATAAAACTTGAACAAACATCATTTACCTTATTCAAAAAAAAAAAAAACCAAAAGATGATTCAAACTTTGTTGAAGTGTTTTAAAACCACCATGTATCGATATCGATCCTCCATTGCTTCCTAAGGTTCCATAGGCTTAATCGGAGGATCGATTAAGCCTATGGAACAGAGGGAATAAAGAAAAGAAGAAAAGAATATAGTGACAATTAGTAATAGAAGTGCTTTGAAATCCTTATCCTCGAGCTCATATCTTTTTGTTCATTTGATGGATTGTGTTAAATTTGTTCGGTTGCAGCATATTCAACGGGTTTTGCACACTCTACGACAATAGAAGCTATATGCCAACTTAGAAAAATTCTCCTTCGGCACATACGTGGTCTGATACCTAGGATACATTGTTGATGAGCATGGTGTGGATGTGGATCGAGCCAAGATCTAGGTCATCTGCGATTAGATAGACCCAACCATGCTCACTGAGCTTCAGAGCTTCTTAGGCCTTGCCAATTTCTAAAGCAAGTTTGTGTTGGGATTCTCCCATATTGCAAGGGCCCTCAGCCAAGTAACTAGGGGTGCCGGTAAGTAAAAATTTATGTGGGGCCTGTCCCAACAATAAGAATTTGATGATATGAAGCAACGCTTATGCTCATCCCCAGTGCTTTCATTACCTGACCTGCAACAACCCTTTGAGATTCAGACAAATGCTTCAGACTATGTTTTGGGCATAGTTCTCACTCAGCATGACCACCCCTTGGCCTATCATAGTGAGACACTATCAAATGTCATTCGTAAGTACCCTACTTATGATAAAGAAATGTACTCCATTTTTCAAGCCTGCTGCTAGTGGAGGCATTACATTCTCAGGAAGGAGACAATCATCCACACATGCAGACACAAGGAAAATTCCAAAATGACCACCATCAGAAGTGGTCCACATACGTGCAACAGTTCCAACTCAACATCATGTATAAGATAGAAATTATCGATCATGTCATTGATAGCCTCAGGTGACCTCCAGTCGTGGCACTCACCACAGTGCTAGAATCTTACAACCACGATACCTTTAGATTGCCCCAACTCTATGATAAATATCCTGACTTCTCCACCACCTAATAGATGTTGGGCACAAACATAGTTGTCACTAATTTCCATATTTAAGATGGGTTGTTGTGACATTTGGGCCATCTTGGAGTTACATCAAGTGAGCGATAAAAGATGATTTAAGAAGCCCAATATAGTTGGGTTCCAGGACACTTCAGCGTATAAAAGACAGTGGAAGTACTAAAATGACATTTCTACTCGCTGAAACTTCGACAACATGTCAACAAGTATATCAAGTCCTACACTTTCTGCGTTATTACCAAACCAACCACTAAGAAACAAGGCATATACACTCCTCTGCCTACTTTTGAAAGGCCTTGAGAATCCATCTCAATGGACTACATGTCGGGCCTTCCTTCCACCAATAAGGGAAATGATTTTTTTTTTTTTTTGTTCATCACTTTTCCAAGATGGCAATTATGGTTGCCTGTAAGAAGAGCATCACAACAGAGGCCACTACCAAGCTCTTCTTTGAACAAGTGTGGGTACATTTTGGTATCCGACAAACCATTATCTCAGATTTGGACAGTCGGTTCCTCGACACATTATGGTTGAGCCTTTGGTCACTGTTGGACACCAAGCTCAACAATCCACTACCATCCACCCCCAAAAGGATGGCCAAACTGAGGTCGTCAACCGGATGATCATGCATATCCTGTGCATGTACAATTCCAAGCACCCCCACAGATGGGATGAGAATATTCCCTATGTTCATCACAACTACAATAGATCCATACATAGCTCAATCAACCACAGCCCCTTTCAGGTGGGGTTGGGATTTCAACCATTGGGTCCCATGGATGTTGCACTACCCCTTGCAGACACCCTAGTAGACTCGTCCCATGCTCCAATTGAAGTGTAAAAATACACTCGGTTCATTGAGTGGATCCAACACATACACCATCAGGTTCATGATATTTTATAGAAGTACAATTCCAAGTACAAGCAGCGCCATGATCAACACCAGGTACCACACAAGTTTCAAGTAGGAGACAAAGTGTGGTTGCACTTGTAGAAATAAATCCTTACAGGGCCCCATCAAAAGATTTGTCCACTTCATTTTGGACCTTACACCATCACCAAGGCTATGGGAGATAATGATTTTCATCTCAACAGTCCCCCCTTCCTTGTCTTGCACCCAGTGTTCAATGTGGATCTCCTTCGGCCATATTTTCCACCATTATTGGACACCTAAGCGACAGCAGAACAATTGACACCAACAAATCTCAACCCTCACTTCATGTAACAAGCATCCAATTATCATATCGTGGACACATAATTCAGGGGAACTCGTCAGCAGAGGATCCAACTTTATCAGGTTACCAAAGCAGAGAAGATCCTACACCAAGGAAAGTGGCTCACCGGAGCCAAATTCAATAGACATTTACTCATATGATGGGGTAAATCAATGAAATGGAGACAATTGCTTCCTAAGGGGGGAGGATTGATCCAGATGGATACCGGTGTCCACCCACTATTCCAACTAGCTCATCTTGGCAGTTTTTTCAGTTTGGTAGTTTTTACCTAGTTTTCGGGTCCTAAACTTCTAGGGCCGTTTTGAGGCCCTAAAAAATGTTTTTAGGATTTTTATAGTCAAACTATAGACAAAGTCAAATTTTGATGGCATAAATTGTAGTCCTTAGATAGAAATTTCCAATAGGCTAGCATGCACCTAAAATGGAGATCGTATACAAAAGTTACGACCCCAGGAAGTTGTTGTACTAACTTACCCCAATGGGGCCCACATGAATTTTGACACTTCATCTCCTAGGGTTAAGTTTTTGGATGTCTAGGGTTTTGGAATTCATTTTTATTGTAAAAAAAAATTAAGATCCTCATTGTAATCATCTTCTTGTGAATGAGCACAGCCATCACATCTCTTCTTAGAGATACGTTGCCACCATACTAGAAAGCTTGATTTTGGTTTGCATTTTAGAGTTTCAACATATTTATTTATTGAATAGAATCTAATTTTACGGTATCTTTGTTACTGTTCCTTGTGTCTCTATGTTAATAATAATAATAATAATATGTCTTCATTTTGTTCTGCTCATAAAATCTAGATCATTAGTGGTCAAAAATGTTTGGAGATCATTCTCAATAAATGGCTTGTGGTGTTGTATGGTTGAACATAAATACATTTCCCCAGATACACTAAAATATTGGATAATAAGGCCTAATAAACAAAGGCCAAATATCTCAGTGATTTGGAAGGCTTTCCTAAAATCCTTTTCACTCATATGGGAAGGCCTAGCTTGGAGGATTGAAGACAGATCTAGGGTGCATTTAGGAATAGATCCTTGGACAAGATGTGACCAAAAATATACTCTTCCACTCCCTTTGGTCCACTTTCCATGAGATCACAACAATCACACCCTAACTCAAATTTATGATAAAAAAAACTTCGATGTGGAAGCAAGGATGGATGTTATCAACTCATTTGGAACTTGGGGACAAGTGGGGAGATGCATGGAATCATTATGTGTCCATCTTGCATATGTCAAATGTTCATATTAGGCATACAGAGGATGAATTGGTTTGGGTTTTATTAGCATCCATATTTTACACTCCAAAACAGGGATATATCCACCCGAATTATGAAATTTCGTAAAGGGAGGAATTTTGGTGGTGGAAAAGGATTTCGAAGTTAAAATGTCTAGCAAAGTCTTGGGTTTTTATGTGGCTTTTATTCGAAAATAAATCACTCACATGGGACAATATAAAAAAAAGGAATAAGGCAGGGATAGGCTGTTGTGCCTTGTGTAAAGAATCCAAGGAATCAAATAGACATCTAACATTGAATTGTTCTTTCTCTGTAGGGTTCTGGAGGGAAATTGAAAATATGACAGGTCAGGATTTGATTTTTCAAGGAAGTAGCATAAATGAGAGCCTTCAAATGTGGCTATCAAATATGAACCATAAACCATATAAATAATTACTAGCTAGTGGCATGGGCGATATGGATTGTTTGTAATCGATGTAGCTTTTAGGATAGGGAAACTCCACCCTCGGTGATTGCGGCTCAATGTCTAAGGATATTAACCTTCTACCCACTGAAGAAGGGCACACTGGAGATCAAGAATCCTATCCTGGAGTCCATAGACAAGACACATCCCTAGGAAATTTGGACAGGGCCTCACAAGGAAACTCAATGCATTGTGGAGGTGGTGCGACTCTATATTTAAATGATACACACATATTTAATCTCAATATTGGTCTTGGCTATGGCACAAACAACTATGCAAAATTATCCTCACTAAAACTTCTGATTTTGTTCATGGTGGAAAAAGAAGTCACATATCTACAAGTTTTTGGTGAATCCTTAAATGTGATTAACTGGATGAATACATATTAGAGATGTCTGGACATTCATTTACTCCCTCTGTTGGAAGAGATTCAAGATTTGGTGAATTTATTTTACACATTTGAGCTTACAAATGTTTACATGGAGCATAACAAAGAGGTCGACCAACTATCAAAGGAAGGAATCATGATGGATTATGGTTCTTGGTTCATTGTGGAAGAATTAAATATGCAACACTCTTGATATTTTCATCCTCCTTTTCACGATGAAGTTGGTCATTGAAAAAAGAACCTTTTTTAACAAGTTATGTCGATGTTTTTTCTTTAAAAAACTCTTCTTCTTGAATTATTTTTATGAAGAATCCTAAAATGAAGATATTTTTTTTTTGTAAATAAAAGGTGGTACCTGTTATATTGACATAATCAAAATACAAGACTATGTGTGATGCCAGCTGTCTCGCCTAAGCAGGAAACCGAGACAGCTGGGCATCCATGTCCAAAGGTGGCCCTGTAACTTAGTTGACAAAATTTAACAAAGTTTTCTTGAGCGACGTCCTGCCCGAAGGAAACCAGGACTTATGGTCGCCAGCATGGAGCTAATTATTCTATCTAATACTAGGACAGCCTGAAAACTATCTAACATAAAGCTGAAAATGTAACAACAACACCAAAACCTGTATGAACCTCGAAGCCGAGCTGCCAGTGCTATATCTCTGAGTGCCTCCATCTAGCCGGGAAGGAGTAGGGGCGCGCACATGTTGGACATTGTTTTTTGGACGATGCTCGAGAATGAGCAGCGAAAAACATATCTAGCCGCTGGTCCATGCGCTCCAGGCGGAATGCTTGGTCATCGAGCTTGCTTTTGATATCGAAAAGAAGGTTGAGGTATCCCCAATTCTCTGCGGCAGGCTGCTCCCAATGGTGGCTTCCCCTGGATTCTTCGTTGACGGTCTCGTCTGCCACCCTTGCTCTGTGCTGATGGCACTCTTGGTCTGCCTCTGTGTTTTCTTTGGTGGGCTCGGGAGGAGCCTCTTCTACGATGTAACAGGGGGAGTGAGGCTCGGGAGGAGGCTCCTCTACTACATAACAAGTGGGGGGCTCTGGCTCATCACCTGCGGGTTGTCTAGTGCCATGCGGGCCAAGGCTCGGGCTCGGGTTCCGGTGAGTCAAAGCTTCACGCATGGTGAGCCTGGAGTGGCTTGGCGGGGCTGCTTGCGGGCTGACCTCTTCCTCTCACTCCTTAGGAGGCAGACATGATCTTGTTCTCCTTCGCCGAGCGACGATTTCCATGGCCCTCTCAAAATCCTTCTTCCGTTTGCGCCTGGACTCCGCTGCATACCAGGCAGCACCACGTCGCGGCTTCCCCCAAATACGAGGCATGGCAGAGTCCCTGCAGACGATTTGAATGCCGCCTGTGTGTGTCCAATTGCCCCGGAAGAGCATGGCTTCTGAAAGCTATTGCAGAGCGAGAGGGAGTGGAAGGAAGTTGCTTCTTCTCGGGTTCTGCTGAGAGCTGGAGGCCTTCCAAACTAAATTGCCAATGGGCGCTGCAACTCGGAGAATGAACGTAATAAACACCACACTTTCCATATCTCGGGCATTAATCTGCTCCATTACTCTCTGCGCGTTAGTGCTCTGTTGTTGAGTACCTTTCGCTTGCGCGAGGGGCCTCTTCGGTATGCCTTTCCTGCTGCGAGTCATGAGGTTCAATTGTGCGAGGTCGGGCGAGCTGGTGGATGCATTAACTCAGCGTCCTGGCTCTGCCCACGTGGATCTATCGCCGCCCTTATCACTCCATCCGGGAACCTAAAATGAAGATATTGTTTTGAAGTTTAGAGAACTTTATTTGTTCCAACTATTAGACTTGCAAGGACATATTGGAGGAATGGTATATCTATTTTAAAAACCTATTTTTTACTATAAAATTATCCCTTACATGATAATTACCAAATTTATGTGCAACAACAAGATTTCATGCATCAATGGCTCTGTAATCAGGTATTTTTCTTTTACAAAGTAATAAAAATACCTTCTTCTTTTTTTTAAATTGAAACAATCATATATATATATATATATATATATAACCTCTTATTACTACTTCTTTGTACTCTACATATATATAATTTTTTTATATTAATTGCATAATCTAGATACTCAAATTTGCACCTACAAAAGCATATACATTATACTCAATTTTAATAATATTACTTGATTTTAATAAAATCAATTTTATAAACTTTTTAATATATATTATTATAAATATTTATATAAACATCTTCATAAAAATTTATGCACATGTTATGTTATAATGCTTATCATAAAAAACCAGTACATAATTATGTAGATTCATTTTAAGCATTTTTAACGTGGTAAATTACCTAATGAATTTATACAAAACAAGAATGGTTCCAAAGCAACTTAGTCCTTGTGTATTGTAGGATGACACCTCATGGCACAATACACAGGATGACACCTCATGTCACCAAGCTCAGCTGTTCACTTTTGTTTTCATATACTTTTTTACTACCAAATCCAAGATCTATAGCAAATTGACATTATTTTAGTGGAGACACTTTCTAGACATGTATAAATCAAAATATTTTAGTTCAGATTGTCGAATGAAATTTTAACAGATTAATATGCAATTTACTTCAAATATATAGAATGTGCTTCATCTTTAGTGTATTTATTGTAAAGCTTGTTGTGTCAAACATTGAAGAGTTTGTGTATTATTAAAAAAAATCATCATTTGTTATTACGTCGAAAGGCGTACACCTATTGATAATGGACAGATTTAACAAGGGTTTAGTGCTTAATAAGTTTTCTATGGACATGATTAAATATGGCTGGAATATTCTTAGTAGTCAAATAAAATAAATGGCTGTGATATCAATCATTAACTTCCTAGCCATTATAAAGACATCATTTTATGTGTTTACTTTTTTACATTTACTTAATCATATTTAAAAATTACTTTGATAGCTAACTGATTGCCAAGTAAGTGATTAACAGAAATTAAAATATTAACAGCAGATAAATGAAGCACAACCATTTATTTGTTAATCAATAATAAAATTTAATAAATTCTTTACCAACTGATACCTTTTGGCGTTTTCCAGCTGCTGTATTAACGGTTGTGCTAGTAATATTGCAAACAAGTGTTAAAAACATGTAACCGTGTATTTCTGTCTGAATTCTTGCACTGTAGCTTGCAAAAGATCATAAATATTTTCTTACATTTTTCATTCTATAATGTACTATGAGAATGGCTTTGCCTGTTCTTTCTTGTAGTACACTTTTATAGCATTATACAAATAATCAATAACTATATATTGATCGGTTGTAGCCATTCATGCGACTTATCGTAAAAAGTAATAATTTGAAACCATCCGAATCTGGGAAACAATCAAGCTGATTTGAATCTAGAACCCAGATTCTCATAGACATATTTTGTGTGCTTTTTAAAAACTAAATGAAGTACACATAACAGGATTGGAAAACACACTAGAAAAATCATTTTGCAGCTTGAAATGTTGCATCGCCCCGAACTCGTGAGAAATAAGTTTCGTCATTAAATCCTATCTCTCGATCCCCCTTTCTTGAATGAACACTCGAATCGGGCTTGACTTGGTCACTTTCTTCATCAAAATTTTGTCCTTCTTTCAGTTATGGGGGGGTCTGGATGGAGACTTTGAATTCATAGTTGAATCAATGCCCCTTTCTCTTCATTGCTTGCTATGGAAGAAAGTATTTATTTAAATTAAATAGTGCTTTGGGAATGATTAAATGACTATAATCCCATGTTTCCATGCCAGCAATAATTTGACCTACCACTTTTTCCACCACGTTTTCCTCATAAATGTGAACGTTGTTGCATGCTTAACAAATGTGAACTGATAATGTAACGTGTAGTAGATCAATGGCATGGAGACCATGATTCTGATATACAACATTTCATTTGGTTATGTTTCAAGAATTGGAGTTCGAGGCCGAGTTGTGTATTATCAACGTGTAGTAGATCAATAGCATGTAAACCATGTTTATGTTATCTAGCTTTTGGATACGTTTCAAGAACTAGAGGTCGAGGTCGAGATGCAGACTAGCTGGAAGGGAGCATTGCTCCTTTGTCACGGGCTATCTATTGCACTTCTATAGTAGGCGTATCTGTGAAGGATGAGTGCTTACCATCATTCATGGCTGAGTACATATCAAGATGGCATCAAGTGCTAGCGATCACATAGTTCCAGATTGATAGTGGGCCTGGGCTTGGAGTACAATTATTTTTTCTTCTACCTTTTGAAATTGGTTTTTATTAGTTAGGATTTTGAACGTACACGATTTTTTTGTTCGTGTCTTCGTTTTGACTGTGTGTTGTCTGGTCGCCAGGGTTTTGTGAATAAGGAGGCAAGGGGTGACCAACTTCTAGATAATTCCAACCACAAGGTAAAGGTATTCCTCAAGGCCTTTTATATAAACCTTTTCGTAAAAGTTTATGTTGCAATATTAATCATCATAGAAGCAACACTATACATAACCATATTATTAAAGTACACTTTAACTCAAAACTTTAGATATTAAAATACGTAATCACAAATTCGATAGAATGTGTGAGCAAAGAGATTTTATAGATTTCTTAAAATGGTAAATTGTTGAATGGAATTATGTCATGATTAAGTAAATCTTTTTAAATATTATTATCAATATTTATACATATTTTCATTAAAATTATATATAATATTTTTAAAATATTATTATTAATATTTATATATACATTTTTATAAAAGTTTATGTTATATGAAATTGAGATTTTATGTTATTAAAAAGTATATGACTTTATTAAAAGTAGTTTTTGCTATGATTATAAAGAATATGGATTTTCTTGCAAATAATATTTTAGGTCTTTTGGCTTTTGGATAAAACTTAAAACTATTTCTTATTGATGGAGAAGTAAAATTGTAGCTCCTTACCAATCATCAAATGGGTCATTTTACATGGCTCTCCAAGAGAATCATTTCATATGACCATATTTTTTTTAAATAGCATTAATGAATGAACTGGCATTAACACCTAATTGGGAATAACAACTATCCTCATTCCAACTTAATAATTAAGTTATGATAAGTTTTACCACTTTATAAATGAAAAATAAAAATTACTCCAACTGGATTATCCAAATGGGTTATCATTCTGGTGTTATCATTTCTTGATGGTTACTTTTTCATAAATATTTAAAACATATAACTTAAATGGCTCCTTTTATCATTTTCCTAGTCATTATTTTTTCATAAAATATTAAAAACATATAATTTACTCCTTTTATCATTTTCCTAGTCATTATTTTTTCATAAAATATTAAAAACATATAATTTAAATTGGAATTTTTTTTTAATTATTTAACACTATCCTCATTAAAACATATAACACTATTTTCATTCCAACTTAATAATTAAGTTATGATAAATTTTACCACTTTATAAATGAAAAATAAAAATTACTCCAAATGGGTTATCCTTCTCCTTCTCCTTCTCCTGTTATCATTTTATGGTCATAATTTTTTCATAAAATATTTAAAACATTAACTTAAATGGCTCATGTTATCATTCTCCTCGTCGTTATTTTTTCATAAAATATTAAAAACATAACTTAAATTATTTTTATTAGGCCGAAAGGCTTATACCTATTGGGAATGGACATAATCTAAAAACCTAATCTTATGGCTAGCAATTGAAGATGTTGACATATTCTTAGTCGTCCTCCCAAATTAATGAATCTGATTTATTGTTCATAACTTCCTTGCATTTATGAATCCATCTACTTTTTCACATTTATGTAATCATATTAAGAAATTACTATAATGCCATATGATTGACACATTTAGATGATTAACAAGATATCTGTGCAAATTTTTATTTCCAATTTTGAATAATTAATAATGGCTTGGAGTGTGAATGGCCTAATGCCACGTTTAGAAGGGATTGGAGTGTGAACTAAATTCCAAGTTTAGTGTGTGAATTATGGAGTGTTAGGAGGGTGAACCACTTGATGCCATTTAATTTAAAGTTATTTAATATAAAAAGACCATTTAATTTAAAGTTATTTAATATAAAAGGACATAAAAGAAATAAATAATTATGAGAGAAGACCCGGTTAATAAATCGGGACCATCACATTTTCCAACAGATCATATCTCATTGTAATTGCATATCTAACTATCACTACCACAAATAATTGTATTTTGTTTAGCTCAAATAATACAATCTAATTTGTTCTAGCACTGTAAGTGCATATCTAACTAGCACAGACACAAATACTTGCATATATAACTAGCAGCATAATTGTGGTTAAAGTTGAACTCTAATTTTGACTTACCAAATACCAATGATAATGCACCAAATGTACAAAAAGATCCACTTTAAGGTCGGGCACCCAAATAAGATAATCTCAAAAAGGGTATTAGATTCTCGATGCACGATAAACTCTAAATAGGGTTTGTAAATGAAATACGCTATCGGCGTTCATCAACAACATTTATGTGGTTGTGCTAGCCATATGCGTCGTCCTTGTACTGTTTCACCCATTTCTTCATGATCTCTACCTCTTTCGACCGCTATTCTCTGACTCAATCTAGATCTTCTTTAGATGAGAAGTGCAGGTCTTGGCAATGAATTCCTATAGTACATGAAAATATGATCACCGGAGTCCAATATAGTTCATCATTTATCCAACTATAAAATTAAAAATTTATGTGAAGATTTACCTCTGTTTGTTACCAGGGCTATAATGCTTTCGGATATGCTCTCAATCACACTGCATAATTCCACAATGATGAAGATGAAACTCTTAAT
>SNQJ01S0154951.1:0-22519 GCA_010110895.2 Picea sitchensis
GCCAATCTCGATAACATTCTTCCTCTCATCCATACCAACAAGGACACATATCCACTCATCGAGATGGGTCCTGGGATTTTCAAAGATCCATCCTTATTAGGGACATACCATGGAGCACCACCACTCCTTCCCCCTAATCAAGTATGCGCCATCTCATCTGACGAAACTCACACGAAGGATAGTCGTCCTCCTCAGGAGGCTTCAGTCATTCATGACGTCTCAATAGTCGCAGACCCACTCCCACAGGAGCCTCCTGCGCACTCATCGACCCCTTCGGTCCAAGAATCCACACCCCCTCAAGGGACTAATCCCATTTGGGAGTCAGTTCCCCGACCCCTCACTCAAATTCCCTCCTTTAACCCTCCACCCAGTATAGAATCTTTCCAGGTAGTTGCAACACTCACACTACCCAATATGGTGTTAGCAATCCCAGTGTGGTATTTACATCCACCTGAGATGGTCCCTCGCCCACAGGAAGGCCTCCCCATGACGATTCATGTCCTCACCCCCATTACCCCCATACTCCCTACCCCCCCTGCCACAGCTGGGGGCAGGAGGAAGAAGAAGGATCCCACCGCTCCCCTTCCTCCACGCATCCCACCACCCTGCGCACTATGTGAGAAAGAGGGCCACCAAACTAACAATTGCCCATCCCTACCTGAATTACAGAATTTGATTCCTCCCAATCCAACTCCCACAACACCCGTCACTACTGCTAGTCCCACTACTACCATGATGCCTTCCAGTAGTAAAGGGTTGAGGACTAAGTTTGTGTGTGCTATATGTTCAGAGTATGTCCATTACACCCATCATTGCCTAGCACTACCATGCTTTCGAAAAACATTAGCGGCGGTACGCCAGAACTTCCAGAACAACCCACGCCCTACCACGTCCTCTTCAAACATCATCGACATTCGCTATGTCACCACTACAGTCAATGAACGTATGAGATGCCCTTGCTCTCTCTGCGATTCATTGACTCACTTTACATACCAGTGTCCGATGATCCTTGCATACAGGCAACGTCAATTGGCCCTACTTCGTCAACCCGAAGAGACGACCAATGACCTTCCCTTGTCAGTAGCAAGTCTTCATGTCATTTCTCCCAAGCCCGAGGCACTTCCAACGCTTCCATGGTTCTTTAATGACATCTCGGAGGATTTACCCCGCAATCCCCCCAACTCTCCTGCTCATTACCCTACGGAGACTCTCCATCCAACCACCACGGGTACTCCTCAATACTTCAACATATGGTTCATGTCGAGTGAACCCTCACCCTCTGCTTGTACCACTCCCCTTGCTTCTCCAGCAGGGGGAAATCACACTAACACTGAGATCACTCATCACGACCCCTTATATTCCCGTCGTTTCCAAAATGACGAGGAAATACTGAAAGAGCTTCACAGCCCAGACTCTCCCTGGGACGCACTACATCATCGTGCACTCTTCCTTCCACAGGAAGCCCTCATGCCTCCTAATCAAAACCCCATGTACGCGATCGAAACCAAAGATTTTATCCCATCCGGGCCTATCGATTGGTGCAACAATCCCATTCCCGCCCCTGATGCCTTTGAAGAAGGTAATCTAGCCAAAATTTCCCCCACCATCAAAATCGACATTTCCATTAAAGATGGCATCGTCGAAGAAATCATCATTGGAGTTGCTTGCACTCCTCAGGAAGTTGTCGCATATAAATCCCTCTTCCAAGAATACAGGGATATCTTCACCTGGTCATACACGAAGATGCCTGGCCTCGACCCATCTATTTTCGAACACCGCATTGACACCTGGCCGGACATCACACCAGTTCGCCAGAAACAGAGACCGCTACACCCATCCAAGGCCGCGGCTATCAAAGCCAACTTCAGAGTCTACAGGGCAAAGCTAACTTCCTCAGACACTTTATTCCCGATTACGCCATACGCGCACATGGTTTCCTTCGCTTACTTTGTCATGACATCCCCTTTCACTGGAACGACTATGCCCAACAGTCGTTTGACGATCTCAAAGCAGCGCTTTCAAATGCACCTTTAATTAGTGCATCTGACTATAATCGCGACTACATCCTCTACGTATCAGCATCAGCTGTATCAGTAGCCGGCGTCCTCGTCCAGCTCGGAGATGACAATCATGAACACGTCATTTACTACATCAGTAAGAACCTCTCGGGACCACCCTTGAAGTACAAACACGAAGAGAAACTTGCTTTTGCAGTTGTCCTGGCAGTCCAGAAACTGCGCCCTTACATTCTGCTTCACACCACGAAGGTCGTCGCAGATTCCAACCCTATGCAATATTTTCTCAGCCATCGACAAGTCAATGGAAAATTCTCTCGATGGATCGTTATCCTCCAGGAATACAACCTCGAGTTCTCAACACCTAAGAGTAAGAAGGCCCTTGTTCTCGCCAAACTTGTCACAACCCTTCCCTCTGACACCACCAATTCCCCCGTCAACACTGACTTTCCTGACGAACATCTCTTTTACATCGCCTCAGATGATCCGTTTTATGGCGACCTCCTCGTCTACCTACGAACTCAAAAGTTCAGTAACCATCTATCACGAGATGATCGTCGGCATATTCGCCATCAGGCCCCCCGCTACCTCCTCATCGGAGACATCCTATATCGGCGGGGCATCGACACCATTCTTCGTCGTTGCCTGACTATTGACGAGGCTGACAGAGTCTTAAACGACTGCCACAGTGGTGCTTGTGGGGGCCACCTTTCGCGTATATCCACGGCTCAGAAGATTATCTGAGCCGGTTACTTTTGGCCTACCTTGTTTCACGATTGCATTCATGCCGTGAAATGATGTGAGCAATGTCAGCTCTACGCCAACAAAGCCCGAGCTCCCCCCGCTCTTCTTCACCCTGTCATTACTGTGGGCCCCTTTTGTAAATGGGGCATCGACTTCATGACTTGTAATCCCCCCTCCAGCAATGGTCACAAATACATTGTTGTCGCCGTTGATTACTTCACCAAATGGGCCGAAGCTATGCCCACTTTCAACAATACCGCTGACACTGCAGCGCACTTCTTCTTTAACCACGTCATATCCCGTTTTGGCGTACCACTCCAACTTGTTTCCGATCATGGGAAACACTTCAAGAATGAGATCTTCGTCGAAATATCATCTCGGTTAGGCTTCTCTCACGAGTTCGCCTCACCATATTATCCAGGAGCCCAAGGTGTCCATTTTTCAAACCGTCTTCAGCCACGGGATCAGCATCCCGCCGCCTACATCACGGTTGTCCTTGGGCCACTTTTCATCCTAGGCCCCCGAGGCGCCCCTTTTTCCATATCATGGTCAGGTATGCATGCGCATAGTCACATTTGTCAAATACATGCTCATATCTTTGATTCTCTTCAAATATAGTTCACTTTGGGTATTTGGTTGTTCTGTGCACAAGTACTTGCTCATCGGTCACCGACATCATCCCTTCAGGTATATATATTCAGCACTGGCATGTAGTCCCCCCTGTTGTATTGCATTTCCATTTCCAGTCACACCCTCCGATATTTGCCTTTAGGATCATCATTCCCGGCTCTGCAGTACTCACACCTCCGTTTGCATATACGGTACTGTTACCCGATAACTTTCTTACCCACATGAGTTGTCCCATTCATAGCACCTTTTGGCACTTTTTGACACTCATGCCGTTCTTCATCACCCTTTAGGGATGGGAGTCCCGGTAGTCTTTCATCATGTTCGGAATCAACCACATACTTCTTCCCCTCATTTTGCTAGCTTCCCCTATAGACTCCCAGATCACCACTTTATGGTTCTATTATTTTTACCTACACCCCCGCAGGATCATGAACCCTCCATTTCATCCACCATCAGTTTGCCCATCTGCGAACCTATCTTCATTTCACCTACCTCATACAGAAACTCACCGATGGGGCCCCCACCCTTCATCTATTTTCCAATAAATTTCTTCCCTCCTTGGGGCACTCCTTTCACACTGGGGCACCCGTTTCTATATTTGTACATTTTTCCCAAAATTATTCATTATTTATTGTACAAACACCTTTATTTTCAGTCATTTCCTTTTGTCGTCCCTGTTGGCGACTTGTTGCCTTTTTTGGCCATGCGCAACCCATGTCACCCTTGGTTGGAGCATTGCTTCTCATCTACTCTTGCTGGCATCGTCCATATCTTCAGAGTACTACCCCGGTCACTTACTTTTACCCTCTGAATTTGTTCACCTTGTCCCGCCTCTGGGACAACTTACCCTCGGTCTTGGAGTCCCACTGACACTCGACCTTGTCACATGGTTGCGACCACTCATTCTATCATACACCCTCCAACCAAGGGAATTCTTGAGTCTTCCCACTTTTTGATTTCGTCCATGTACCTCTGCCACTTCATCACCTCAGTAGATTCTATGAAGCCCTTTGCTTCTGGGAGTCGCGTTCCCCTTTTGTCGACAGCAGCACACTTTTTTCCAGAAGGGAGACAGTATCTTGATCCTCATTTGTCATTTAATGAGAGATCTCGGATGGCACAGGGTGAAACACCATTGCTCCCTGCTGTCGTTGGCCCCCATAACATTCGATGCCAACACTTTCTCATGTTATGGTGGGTCTTACTTTGCGACTATTGCAGTTTCTTTTATCATTTTGCGAAGACCTATGAACTTGGTAGGGCCATCCATGCCCACATCATCGTCGCTTCTTAGTACCATGATAATTACCTATTGTTCAGAGTATGTTCCTTTGCGGACTTGTCTTCTGCCTTTATCATTACCGCCCCCGAGGGCGCTACAGTTGTCTATACCAACACTTCCGTCATATTTTGTCAGAGTTACATAACACGAGCATGGGGCATGCCCGCCTCGTTTGTACACAGTTGTATATTGTTAGCCAATCCGTGAAAACTCCTCACCTCAAAGATATTCCTCGATGATGGCCAATTCTTGATCACTTCCACCTTATCTGGATCCATTCTCAACTCATTTTCCGAAATAACAAATCCCAAGTAAATGAGATCTGTCTTCATGAATGAGGATTTCTTCATATTTATCAACAACTTCTCCTGTTGTAAACTCTTCATTACTGTAGCCAAATGCTTCAGATGCTCTACCACTGTTTTATTCTACACCAGTATGTCATCCAAATACACAATGACAAATTTTCCGATGAAATCCCTCAGGACTTCGTTCATCAACCTCATGAAAGTACTCGGTGCATTTGTCAAGCCAAACGGCATAACAAGCCATTCATACAACCATTCGTTGGTTTTGAATGCTATCTTCCATTCATCACCTTCTCTCATGCGGATCTGGTGATAACCGCTTTTCAAATCAATTTTTGAAAAATACTTTGCTCCACTCAATCATCCATCAGATCATCCATCCTCGGCAATGGAAATCTGTACCTGATGGTTATCTTATTGATCACCCTCGAGTCAGTACACATCCTCCAGCCTCTTTCTTTCTTCGAACTGAGTACTGTTGGAACCGCACATGGACTCAAGCTTTCCCTGACCAAACCTTTCTCCAATAAATCCTGGACTTGCCTCTTAACCTCTTCATTCTCCTGCGGCATCAATCTATACGCGGCTTTGTTTGGAAAACTAGCTCCTAGTATGAGATCAATATGATGACTCACACTTCTGATCAGTGGCAATGATCAAGGTAGTTCGTCCACTACTATGTCAGCGACCTCTTCCAGCAGTTCCTGAACTTCATCCGGTAAATCATCCATCGTTGTGCTAGTCAACACAATCCTAGGTTTCCTGACCACTATGAACTGTGGATCCTCCTTCTTCTTAACCTCTGTAAGAAGTTCCTTCCCACTCATGAGAAGTACTGTGTTTCTTACTTCCGACTTTACCTCCTTATCCTTGATTGGAAGCAACATGTGTGTTCTCCCATTCTTCTCTAGGGTGTATGTGTTCATTCTCCCATCATGAATCACATTTATGTCATATTGCCATGGTCTACCCAACAATAGATGACAAACATCCATAAGAATTACATCACATAAGATCTTATCATTATATCCTCCTATCTTGAATTCAACTAAACATTGTTTAGTGACAGTTACCTGGTGTCCTTTTTGTAGCCACGAAACTCTATATGGGCTTCGATGATCAATCGTCTCCAGCTCCATCTTTTCTACCATCTCTGTAGAAACAATATTATCCGTGCTACCACTATCTACAATGACCTTGCATACCCTATCCTTGATCTTGCAAGCAGTCCTGAAAAGTCTGGTCCTTTGGACTGAACTCTCCACCTCTTTCTCAGGTGTCAAAAGGACTTTTCGCATCATCAGCGATCTTCCACCTTCAGCATCTTCTGCCTCAATATCTCGCCTCTGTGCTTCAGTGATGTGAGATTCTCCAATCTCTTTCTTCTTGTCTCGACACTCGTAAGAATTGTGCCCATTCTTTCCACATGTGAAGCATGTGATCACTCCACCTCTTCCTCTTCCTCTGCCTCTAGTATGAGGAAAAGTGTTGTTGTCAGCATAATCTCCTCTCTACTCATTATGTTGCCCTCTCTGTTCAACATATGGCCCTTTTTGTGAGGTTCCACCTCTCTCAGTTCGAGTCTGAGGTTTCTTCCAGTCCTCTTTGGGCTTCTGATATTTGTCCTAGGCAACTGCTTTGCCTCTGGGCTGACTTCTGCCTCGGCCCCTCTAACTCTGCTTTTGGCTCAGCTTCCCTTCCGCCTTCAGAGCCATCTGATAAGAATCTTCTATCGTTCGTATGGTTACCATGCTCATCTCATCCTGGATATCATATCTCAGTCCATTCATATATCTAGAAACTTTTTCATCATCTCTCTCCCGATGACCTGCCCTAATGTTCAGTCTATAGAATTCCCCAGTGTATTCTTTCACTGTCATCAGCTTCTGTCTCAGGTTCTGCATCCTCCTGAACAAAGTAATTTGGTAATCCCTGGGGATGAATTTCGCCTTCAACTTCGCGATCATTCTGTCCTGGCTCTTGATTTTTTGCTTTCCCTTGTAGCGTTTGTCAGCTTGTAGTTTATCCCACCACAATGTTGCATGTCCTTTCAATCTTGTGACAGCATGCTTGAATTTCTTGTCTTCCTCGACATCTTCATAGTCAAAGTATGTGTCTAGAGCTTTAATCCAGTCTAGAAGCTCCTCGGCATCCAAGGTTCCCTCATAAACTGGAATGTCCATCTTAGCTCTTGCACCCATCCTGGCAATAGCTCTGATCAAACGTTCGTTTGATGCATCTTCAGCTGCAACTTCCTCCTCACATTCAGCCTCAGCTTCACTCTCGGAATCAATGAGATCCCCTTCACTGGCTGTGTGTCTTTGCATTGTCTCCATGTCTTCGAGTCTAGCTCGTAGATCACACATTTCTCTCTCCATCGCTGGATCTATCATCTGTCTACCTCATCTTCGTGGAATTTCCCTATCCTCTGGTGGATCAGGTGTTTGCATGTCCCTTCTCCTTGGCAGCATGGTGAATTCTCTTCTCTGCTACAGAAAGCAAAGAATCTTTCTGAGCTCTGATACCAATTGATGTTGACGCCCTCAACCCGCAGGTCGGAAGGCCACGTCAATGCAAGATCTTTCTCTTTCTCACGGCCCGAAGAACTCCAAACAGTTCCTATGTTTCCCTATCAGGAAATTCTACACCCACATAAATATCCACGGGATCTCCTCTTTACACTCGGGAGATCGGAACTCGCGACTTCGAGAATCCAATGGTTGGGCATAAGTCTCTCGAATCCTCGGGACCCGAGAACCAATCAACGCTGACCTTTTCTTATCAAGATTTCCTCTATCGAGAATTCGACACTCGTGATGTCGAGAAACTTGTATCCATGACTCTCGATTCCCGATATGTTGAAACTCCGACGCACACGCGAGTTTAACCCTTCAATGCCCCATCACCTCTATCAGGATTTCAGACTTCGCGGGATCGCGAATCCTAATGCCTAAGTTTCGGGACTTCTCGCTACGAAACCCCGATGTGAAGTGCCACTTTTCCACCAACTGACTTCTCCATGGCCCACACAAATCCCACTCATCTGTCAGGATATCGCGTATCGAAATATCGTGATTCCTGTTGCAATGTTGCGGAGTTTCAACCCATGAAACCCCGAAATGCGAATTCACGTGTAAATCCAATGGCCTTTGTGGCTCGGATTGACGGCCCTGCCCCTCCTGAGATTTGAACCCTTCAACGCTTCTGTCGTAACCTCCCTGCTCCTTGCTGGGATATGACGACTCTCGGAATATAGCGAAATCTCCTCGGAGAATTTTGACCGCCCGTCCTTCCTCCCTTGGTGATTTCTCCGAATGACCAAGTGTTCCTCCACAAACTCGTCCTCTGGCTGCACTAACTTACGACGCTTTTCTCGCAAATTTCCTAGCATTGTTCTTCAACGATTCTGAAGGCCTTATCTTTCCTGATCTTTCTTATAACTCTGAGCCTTAGAAAAAAAAAAAATCTTGCGCGCACTCCTTGCGGCAACCTTCAGACACTTCCAAGTGTTGAGTCTCCATCTCTACACACACCTGCAGCAGCAGTCTCTCAATGCTTCACTTAGGTTCGCAACCCTGAGACTTCACTTGGCCTGCGCAACCCTTGCACGGCTCCTGTGCTTGTCTGCACTTCTGAGTGAATGAGAATAAAAGTGACTCTATTTGAATCCTTTGTCAACGCACTCCTTGCAAACACTTCAACTGCACTCCTTGCAGGAACCCTCGGCTCAGATAGAAAAACAATTGAAACTCATTCCTACTTCACTTCAGACTTCAAACTCAATCATGAAATCACATACACAACATATAAAGAAAATGTATAACAGGAAACAAACATTCATGAGCATATCATTCAGCATCAATACACAGAGAACAACACAAACCATGAATTTGAATCAACCTCTTCTATTAATCCAAATATCTATACATGGGTGTTCTTACACAGCTCTCTGTTTTCTCTTGCTCCAATGCTTCTAACTAACTTACAATGCACAATGAGGGTGTCTATATCCCATTTCCCTCTTGCGCTTTCAAACTGTCTAATCTAGAATTTAATTATATCTACCTACATTAACTACTTCAAATGCCTTCTACCAAGGACGAGAGCTAATGGCTCAAGGTCCGTTTACAATACACAAGTGTGCCTCATCTTAATGGCTCATTTAAGATTGCGCAACAACTTCAAGGTAATTTCAAAATGTGTGTTGGCGCTTGTCCAACTGTCTCTTGCTTCTGCGCTGGCCCGCTTGATGTGTTGGCGATGCTCCTGCATCATTATTCATCCAAGTGTGACACCTTGGATTGCACTAGTTATTTTCATGAGAAAGAAGAATGGATCATGGAGAATTTGTATTGACTATCGTCAATTGAACAAAGTGACGATCAAGAACCAGTATCTGTTTCCAAGAATAGATGATTTGTTTGATCATATGAAAGGGGCGACAGTATTTTCGAAGATTGACTTGAGATCAAGATATCACCAATTACGGATTAAAGAAGAATATATCCCTAAGACCGCTTTTAAGACAAGATTTGGACACTATGATTTTACAGTTTTACCGTTCGGATTAACAAATGCCCCCGGGGTATTCATGAGTTTGATGAATGGGGTGTGTCATGAATACTTGGACAAGTTTGTTCAAGTTTTTTTTTATGACATACTGATTTATTCTCTGATGAAGGGAGAGCATGATGAACACTTGAGGTTTGTCGTGCAGTGCCTAAGAGAAAAAAAAAAATGTACGGGAAGCTATCAAAATGCTCTCTTTACAAATCTAAGATTCACTACTTGGGACATATCATATATGGAAAATGCATCGCTATGGATCCAACGAAATTGGAAGCTATTATGGAATGGCCAACACCGACAAACATACATGAAGTACGCAATTTTATGGGTTTAGCAGGATATTACCGACAATTTTTCAAAGGATTTTCGAAGATAGCAAATCCGATCATAGAATTGTAGAAAAAGAACAAGAAATTCTTGTGGACTGAGAAATGTGTGGAAGCATTTCAAAGGCTCAAAGAGTTGTTGATGACATCACCGATAATAAAATTCCCCGACATGGACAAGGATTTCTTGGTATCCACGGACGCATTCAAGGAAGGGTTAGGCAGAGTTTTGATGCAAGACGATCGAGTGATTGCTTACATATCAAGTGAATTGAAAAAGCATGAAGGGAACTACACAACACATGACTTGGATTTATTAGGTATTGTTTATGCCTTGAGAGTATGGAGACATTACTTGATTGGACGAAAATTTGAATTAAAGACAGATCGTTGTGGATTTCAACATATTTTTACACAAAGTGGCATGAACGCGCGATAAAGGCGTTGGTCAGAATTACTTAGAGAAAATGATTTTGAAATTTCTTACATTAAGGGAACTGTGAACCGAGTAGCAGATGCATTGAGTAAGAGACCACGCATATTTTTGGTATCACCTCTTAAGATGAATCTTTAAGAAAAGATTCTAATTTTACAAATCGATGATGACTGGGATAAAGAAATTAAGAATAATATTGGACAAGATACCATGATGGTACCGAAGTATGAAGGTTATTCACTAGACGACGATGGATTATTGAGATTTAACAGAAAAATTTACGTACTGCCTAATGATGAACTAAGAAGTTTGATCTTAAGTGAAGTGCATCAAGCAGTATACATGGCTCATCCAGGAGTCACGAAGATGAAGGCAGATCTTAAGCATGTATTCTTATGTAAGGGAATGAAAAAAGACATAATTGGTTACATGGTGAGATGTCTAGAATGTCAGCAAGTGAAGGTTGAGCATAGAAATCCAGCAGGATTGTTACAGCCACACTCCATTCCTGAATTGAAATGGAAAGTCATTTCAATAACCTTTATTGTTGGATTTCCACTAACGGAAAGAAGACACGATTTTATTTTTGTGGTAGTTGACACTATGACGAAGAGTGCACACTTTATTCCAGTGCATATGACTTATCAGGAACCTAACATAGCTAGAGTATTTGTCAGTGAGATTGTGAGATTACATGGGGTGCCAAAAAGAATCATATCTTATCGAGGATCGGTGTTTACAGGACAATTTTGGACCAGTTTCCAAGAGGGTTTGGGAAAAAAAAAAACTTTAGCACAACTTATCACCCAGAGACATATGGGAAAACAGAAAAGACAAACCAGATTTTGGAGGATATGTTGCATATGTATGTAATGGTCCAGTAGAAACATTGGGAATAATTCTTACCACTAGTAAAATTTTCATACAACATCTATCAGAGTACGATTAATATGGCACTGTTTGAGTTTCTTTATGGGTGACTGTGTCATACACCGTTAATTTGGGATCGACTTGAGGACAGGGTTCTGATAGGACTAGAAGTGATTTAAGAAATGGAAGAACAGATGCAATCAATCAGACAGAGTATTAAAGAAGCACAATATTGGCATAAGAGTTATACTGATGTGCATCACATTAGTCGTAGTTATTAAGTTGGAGACAGAGTCTTCTTGCAGGTAAAACCGCAGAAGAGTTCAATCAAGTTTTCAAAGGGTGCTAAACTCTCTCCTAGGTTCGTGGGACCATTTGAAGTAGTGGAAAAGAAAGGACCTGTGGCTTATCGACTAATCCTTTGTTGATTCTTTGAGGTGTATGCATGACGTATTTCATGTATCTATTTTGAGACATTATATTAGTGATCATTCACATGTTATTGGCATTAATTCCTTGCAGGTTTCAGACGAGGGTTCTCTCATGGTGGAACAAATATGCATTCTAGACCATCATATTCGACATCTACGGCATCGAACAGTCTATCAGTTCAGGGTCCAATGGGACAATTATAGTCCACACTCTTCTACCTGGGAGGATGCATTTGAGATGTGTCAATAGTTTCCTTACTTGTTTTGATATATTTAGACATATAGATCTATGTCATATACATGTATTTACTTTCTTTACTTATACTATACAAACTTTGGGACGAAGTTTAAGACAAGAGGAGGTGTATGTAACATCCCTCTCTATTGAGCATACTATTATTGACTTATTCTTTGAGGACACCTGCTTGCAAGTGATCCAGGTATGGAACATTGTGATTTCATTCAAATTATGGGCTATATATGATGATGTTGAGGTGTTATAGTTAATTTATAATATGTGTGTGTGTGTGTGTGTGTGTGTGTGTGTGTGTGTTGACAGGTGATTTTGAAAAGTCGTCTTGAGTGTGCAGGAAACATGACAGGTTATGGATGTTGATGGCATCAAAGGGATTCCTTGGACTCTGGATTGAGTCAGTGAGTGGATTCTATTGTTTGATTATTTCATTATTATTCACATATGATGTATGATGGATTTTAGTATGATTTATGTATATGTATTTTTGACATTGTTTTTTCAGTGGATGCAGGCTTGACGATGCTTGTTAATTCGACTCATGTAAGGAGTAAAGGGGCCTTGCAAAGAAAAAACATATATTGAGGGAGAGGTGTGGAATCATCCCCATCATAGCTTATTAGCACTCCCTCCACGGCCAAAACTATAGGTTAATGATTACCTAGTTTGGGTGGTCCACGATGTCATGAGGGTAGACTGAGATAGTCGTTCATGAAGATTTCTAAGGGGCTCACAATAAGGTGGATTCCTTATTCCTTAGAGGCCCTTAGTCTCTCACAAGGTCGATCGAATGGATTTTTGACTCCAAGGGGTTGGACAAACTTCCAAAAAACAAGTCAATGTGAGTGGCACCCTTGGAGCCCGAAGATGTGTCTTGAAGGGCATGTCGCACAATTGAAACCCAAGACAATAAACATAGATGGCCTAGAAAACATTGGAATGATTAGACCTTGTGGGATTAAAATAATTAATTAAACAAGATGTTATTAATTATTAAAGCCTAATAGAAGGCTAAGTCGGAGTCTAAAATTAAATAAAGGACTAATTGAATTGTGACATGAGTTAGGAATTAGGAAGTAAAAACTTAAAGAATTGATAAAATGCACATGTGTGCATGAAATTATTAAAAAGGAATATTTATTTAGAAATAAATAACAACTTGAGAGAATGGGTTGTGCATAGAATAGGATTTGAGTCAACCAACCCTAGCCTAACTGAGAAGACTCCTAATCCAACTCTAACTAAAACCTAGTTAGGAGAAACCCATTAATTAAGGGTATTGGGGAACTAAGAGACAACTAAGAGGAAGATTAGGAACACATGGGGAAATGTGAGGAAAAGTGGCTTTTAAATAAAAATAAAAGAGAAATTACTTGTGCAAGCTGGGGAGAATGTGACACCTGTAGTGGGTGAATAATCCTTTAACTGAATTATCAAAAAGTAATGAATTATGCATGAGGGATGGATGTCCGTGAGGAATAATTCTATAAATAAATTGATGTAGAAGGGAAGGAGATCGGACCTTTGGCGAAACATTGTTATGCTTCTGAATTTTTTATTGACTGTTTTTTTACTTCTGAGAGTTGGGACTCTAGGCTAGTGAAAAGAGTGGAAGCTCTTCCTTGCGAGGCAAGCTTGGAAGCTATTGTGTTCTCATTTTTGTGCTTGGCCCATTTGTGACTTAGGGGGGTAAGGGGGAAGAAGAGTACCCCTAGTGTTGGATGGGAGGTAATGTTGAAGTATCTATTATTAACAAGCAAGGGAAAGGAAGGAGTGCAAGACTTGAATGCCATCTTCATTACACAGCATTCCTTGGTTCTAGTATTTCTTTTTATATTATGAATTCATTTACATTACGAATGTATTAGTATAATAGATCGATTGAGTCTTTGTAGCATCACTAGAAATCTTGAATGCCAATGGTTACATTTGTTGTCAACTAGAATAAGTTCGGCGATATCTTTTTAAATTACAGTTGTTGCAAATGAATAATATTTACAATGTATATATTTTAAACCTTTGTTGTAATTATGGATGTTTTCTGAACCCTAAATTGAGTGGCATGATCCTCATTGTAAAGTTGAATTTATATTTTGTATGATCTATGTTCTCTTTAAATTTGTATCTTCATCCATATTGAATTTTGTGTGATTGGAGTTTAGTGAGATTATTTAGGAATTTAACAGTGAATAGTTCACTGGTAAACTAAGAATTTGGATCCAAATTTACATTGCGAATTTCTCTGGTGAATTGAATTAATTCGAATTTATATGTGAATATTATGTCGAAATCATTGATAAACCCAATTTAATAATAACCTGGAGTAACTATGTTTTGTGTTTTAAAAACCAAAAATTCAGGATCGGGGAAGGCCTGTTAAAGTCTCTGGAATTTTGATTTTAACTTGTAGTGTGTTAGCCCCTTTTTCTAAACAAAGTTATGCATGTGACCAGGAACCAAAACCTAGTGCTAGTCAAAAAGGGTGTTATTCAGGGCTCTGAAACTCTGGCGCTCCGAAGGTTTATTAAACTCAACAGTCCTTTTCTCCAAAAGTGTTAACTGGTCACATCCAATCTTGAGCTGAGTTGATCGATGATCATAGGTTAACCCTACCCCAACTTCCTTCACAATTTTTAGTAACATAATCTAATTATTGGCACAGATTTTCCTTACACGAGTTTCTACGATGGAGATCCACTACAGAACTCCTGACTTCGAGGTTTTCCCCGCTTGCACAATTTTAAACTCTTCCACCCAGATCACCAAACCTTTGAATAGATCATAGATATGAAGGTTATACTCTCCCTCAATCAATGGTTGTCATCTACTCCGGTGTTCGGAACCACAGGAGTTTGTTTTTTTGCAACTACAACCCTTTTTCCTCTGGAGTGTCAAACTGTCGAACCTCCGAAGGACTAAGGCTATTAGATGTAACGGTCCTTGATCGGTCTCTAGATCTACAGATGACGTTTACTCTGGGAGTTTGGAACTTAAGGGTCTTCGTAATCCTTAATATTTACCTCTTAACTTAGTCGGAGAGTCGAATCCCAAAATACCAAGAAATCAACAGTTCTCACAGCTCGCTCAGATCTACGGCCATAAGAAAGTCTAGGGCTCCGATATTTTGAGTTATTAGCTATTTGTGATCTGGATTATTTTGAGAATGACATGAAAACAAGAATATAATCGATATATAACAAGTAAATACACAAATATAATGTGGAGAACACATAAATATAGTGAAAACCAACTTTTAGTAGTGAACAAGAGAAAAAAACACTGGGCTTCCTTCACCTCAATTATATATCAGAGAGTGAGAGGAGAACAATTCTCATGATGCATGTGAGACAAATTGGACTAATTTTATAAAATTCCATAGGAATGTAAAACACTAAGACTTATCGGGCGGTAACCCATCCTAGTACTACTCTATCCTGAGCGTACTTAACTGCGAAGTTCTAATGGGATCTGGTACATTAACACTATGTTGTAGGCATGTACATAAGGAAACTAAGAAATCATTACATGTTGTCTATAATTAAAAAATGAAGATGACATTACATTCCATTCCCCATCAAAAGGGTGAATATCATGGTTTATCAAAACCACGGGATCAAAATGGTGATTCAATGGAAAAGGTGGATGGCCACCGAGATCCATTGGGATCAATTTGCAACACTTGTTTCCTTTTAATTACCGAAGGTTGAAACCCACAGATTTGACAATCTTGTATTTACCATCAACGACAGTCAGGATTAACTCTAGTTTCAGGAGTTCGGGACCTTTCACGCCTTCAAAACTTTCAACTACCACCTCTCGAATGGCCGAATTTCGAATACTTGGATCTATGGACACATGTACCCAACATTCGACCGTAATGATTTACTCCTAAATTAGGGACTCCGAGAGTCCCTTAACCTTAACACCATGACTCTAATTTTTCACCAAATTACCAAACCTTCGAAATATGAAGGCTTGTAGATCTAACGGCCTGTAATCAAACGCGAGATCTATGATTGTCCTTCACTCTGGGGATTCAGAGCTTCATGGTTTCTTCACTCTTTACAGTTATGAACCTAACAAGTAAATAGTCGAACCCTTGAGGATCCAACGACTAGTATTAAATCACTGATATATGGTGTAGATTCACTCCGAGACTTTGGGATTTAGGGCTCACTTAATGCAACAAACTATAACCCACCGAAGTAACAAATCCCGAAGGTATTAAGGTTTAACAGGTGTGCATCTCCCATCTAATCAAATGGTTGCAAGGATTCTAACTCATCAAGATCAAATCCCATCCACTAATTTCCTTTGAGTGGATTTCAAACTCTTGATTTCCTCTCTTGAACCCTGCACACATTGTTTCTCTTGAGATTTTCCTTAGAATTGAACTTCAACGCTCATTAGTGCATCCCTCCTAAGCTCTGGACTTTAATTTTTGAGTGTGCACTTGCGCCTCCCCTGTGTAAGTTTTCATTGTCTCTCCTGATCTTTGTGCTTATGAGGGTTATGACCTATGCCCAACTTGAGAGGGTCTTTGTGCACTTTGGGTGTTGTATTTTCTAAACTTTGGGATTCAAAGGAGCCATCTACGCACTTCAAGAGTTGGCTATGGAAGTGTTACACTGTGACACCCAGAAGAGGAATTCCAGGTTCCTTACAGAACTTATTAAACCAGTCTTATAACAGAATTCCACTCGGTTGCAAGTTTATTTCTTCATAGTATCATTTGGTTCACAAAAGTACAGAGTAAGCTTATGATTTCTAAATTGTGCCGAGAGCTTTTCTCTGTTGTTCCTTTCCTCATTTAAATTGTGATATAGATCGATAGCTTATACTTGGTTTTACTATGTAGGGTTGTTACTTTTCCCAGTAAACTGGAGTAAGACGGAACTGTCATCTTATTAGGTTGCTTGTTGAAGGTCTTTGTTACTGATTAAGTTTATGTCATGTTTTTATTGGACGGATTCCTATTCTTTAAATAACCAAGATGATGAATTATTGAAATAGTATGCATTGTGTTAAGAGGTGATGACTAAGACACCATATTCTCTATATCATTTCGAATAAAATTTGTACATAAGAATGCTAGAAATTATTTTATTTATGGAATATATTGAAGGTATGGAAATTAGATACACCCTTGTTCCTCATAACAGTTGCCAGTCTTGAGACATTAAATGGTCAAGATCAATCGGACGAATCCTAGACTTGAGCGTTGATTATGTGTCTTGGAGGTCCTAAACTTGTAGGATAGGTTTGGTAGGTAGCTTGTATGTTATTATATGTGAAGTGGCAGATCCTCCATGCAGTAAGTGGTATATAAATCTAGCAGTGCAAGGGAATGAAAGAAATAGAATGAGTATTATTGATATATGTCACTATCATGTTTCACTGGTTCAAATGATCTGATATGGATGTCAAAAAAAAATATCTCTTACTGTTCCACAAGTACTTATATGATGTAACAGAGGGGTTGTTACAAATCTATCTTCTACCAACACTTAGACAAATCGTTTAAGTCTCATGGCAGGTTTGTGGATCTAAGCCACATTTATTCACACCTCCACGACCTCCAAATTTCACCCTAAACTTCCATCACACTTATTTTTCACCCACACTTAGACACATTTATAAACATTTCACTATGGGTCTTTTGGACTATTTGATCTGTGACATGTGGCAATTTTTTGGGCCGTCGGATCTCTAACATGTGGATACCTCCTGGTTCATCGGATATCTTTCCTTATGGGTTGTATGATCTGTGAAATGTGGCAACCTCCTGAGCCATCAGATCTCTTACCTTCTGGGTCATTCGATCTGTGACACGTGGTGAACTCCTAAGTCATCATATCTCTCACCCTTTGGACCATCCAATCTCCCATTCTATGTACTTAGTCATTTCTTCATACTTAGCCAGTTCTTTAAGATCGTATTGCGGGACCACAGGATTTCTCTTATTCTTCTCATCTTCCCAATATTCCTCCATGCTCACTATCTCCATGGAGTCTCGACACTTAGTCGATTTGATAATCTTCTCTTCTCATCCCATTCTTGGTACTTAGATGTTTTTCCTTTTGATAAGTTCAACCGTGGAAGTGGAGTTTCTCACACTACTTTGAAAAGTTATCTCTTGTCCATCCATCCTTCCGCCATTCTACACTTAGTCATATTTCAATATTTCATCGTGGGTCACAAGACTATAGAATTTCCCTAATTCTTGTGGCTTTATCCATTTTTCCAATATTTCACCACAAGTTCGTGGGGTCGTGAGATTATTTCATTTCTTTGCACATACTTCTGATTCTCCATCGCTTTGTGACGTCTTGGGACTTGGTCATTTTTGAGTTCCCACCACGGGCCTCAAACCTTTGATTGTGGCCATTGATCTTAGAGAATCAATGGTTAGGATTTAATTGTCTCTGTGTCCACTATTCTTCATACCAAAAGGTTACTCTCCATACAAAGTTTTGTAGCTTCTCTATTCACTTTCAAGTGATGTAAAAGTTCTTTTGTAATACAAATCCTTCAAAAATGATTTTCCCAACGAATGTGGGATATAAGAACATGGTATTTTTCCCTGCTATTTCTTGCATGCCCTGCAACTTTGACTCCATCTCGTGCACTTTATGTGCTTCCTCATTATTCCTCATCATTAATCTTAACATATTTATTTTTCTTTCTCTATGTCCGCGTGCTTATTCTACATATCCTTCACCATTATTAACACATAGTCTTCTTATTTTTTTCTTGAAGTGTACTACAGTGTGAAAATTATCAAGGACATCACCATTTCCACTTTGAAATCAATGAAAGCACAATTTCTAACAATGACCATCTGAACCTTCTAAGGGTATGTATGTTGAATACATGATTATTCTCCTATACTGATGCCAATAAAAATATGTTATGCACTCATAGTTTTATGGAAAATAATGATGTGTGTGTCTATTTCATAGTGTCATTATCCTTTTCTCACATGTGGTTGTGTGAACCATGACTTCCCATAAGACCTGCAATGTGCCATATCAAAATTATATGCATTTGTACATTGGATCACATCAAGGGATATTCATATAGCTAGCATTCCATGGTGGCGTTGAGAGATAGCTGAGATTGTTTGTATGTTTGAGAAGGAAATGCCCATGAATTTTATGGACTTGCAAGTCCATCTTCCAATTCACCTACCTGATGAGGTTGAATTAATTGGGGTGCTCTCATGTCATTGGATGTTCTTCTTAGAGAGGTACATGAAAAAATTGAAGGGGTTTGTTTGACAAAGGGAAAAACCGTAGGGCTCTATGGCAGAGCGATACATAGTATATGACCCATTCTATTATGTCAATGAGTACATCAAGCAAATCGACGACACAGTAGGGGTATTCATTTGGGATGACCAAAAAGATGAGGACAAAAGGGAATGGGCACTACTCCAAATGGACAGAAAAAGGTGCTTGATAAAGAGTAAGTCATAATATTTTTTCAATTTAGTACAGAGGAATTGTTTACATTTAAGTTGATAATACATATTATATCCCATGCTATTTGTTTTGAATTATTTTATTACATTAGAAAACTTAGAAATTTGCATGCCATCAATAAATTCATTCTTTAAGTTGATAATATTTATTTGATCTCATGTTATTCATTTTGAATTTTGGTATACATCAATGAATTTAGAAATGGATGTCATCAATAAATTTGTTGTTTACAATGTGTAGGCAACGTGACCATGGGTCGTGTTGTATGAAAATAAAATAAGGAAATGGGGCAGTGATAGGAAAGCATTTAGATAGTTGAATGGTAGAACCATGCCTTATCCTGATCATTTAAAATAAAATATGCCAAAAATATGTCCCAAGAGTTGGGTGCTTGACCATATATAAGAGAAATATGAGATGTTCGGTCATAAACCACGTGGAGAATATCAAGATGCACTAAACATAGGGGTCAAGTGTAGCAACTTTGTAATAACCTCTTTGAGTACCACATTCTATTTATAATATTGTACATTTGAATTATAACATATATTATGTTTTTATTAACGCTTCGGTTATTAGACATATGACACTATGTTTTTCTCACATTTTTACAGCTGCATTTGTTCCCATCTATGTGGGCATATGGACATCATTTTCATACTGAGTATGTTGATGATGGACACATCACACAAAACTAATACTCACACCTGACTAGAAGATCAGGACTTCAACTCTTTAGTCTGTTCTACTTGGGATAAGATGAAAAATTGGCCTGATAGTTCTTCAATGTCTCTCCTTTGTGATAAACTAAAACACCTGAAAATAGTTGTAATTAAATGGCATACCCTTAAAAAGTTACATCTTAATGAAGACTTGAACTCCATTGAACAACAGATTAATGCTCTATTTGATAAGTACCCCTCTCAAATTTTTGAGCAAGTAGACTTGGGTTTTTTTAAATTCCTCACATAAAGGAAGGCTGAAATCCTTTCTATGGAAGAAGCTACCTGGAGATTGAGAAGTCGTGCCATCTGGATTAAGAAAGGTGACAAAAACACCAATTTTTTTCACAACTATGTTACTCGGCGAAGTAGCCACAATACAATTTGGGATCTTTCTGATGAGGATGGGAACTTGTTTTCTACTGATTTTGATTTTAAGAAGATGGCATACAACCATTTCAAATCTTAGTATAGAGTTCATGACACAGAAAACATTGATCTTCAACTTTAAGTTTTGAACATTGTTCCTAGGTTTTTCAATGAAGAAGATAACTTTGAGATTGGCAAGCCGGTTCTCCTTTCAAAACTACAAGCTATAATTAACAAAATTCCAAGAGAGAAAAGTCCTGGCCCAGATGGCTGGTCTCAAAAACTTTTCTCTCATTTCTTTGACATCATGGGTGAGGATTTATTAAGTGCAGTGGAAGAATCCCGTATCATTGGCTTTATCCCAGGGGCTCTCAACGCAACTTTTTTTACACTCATACCAAAGATTAGAAAGCTAGAAACGTTTAACGACTTTAGACCCATCGCACTCTGCAATTTTACCTATAAAGTTATTTCCAAAGTCATAGCCTCGCGGATCAAGGAGAAACTAACTAGCAGTATCTCTAGAGAACAATTCGGTTTTCTCAAAGACCAACTAATTTTTGATGCAGTTGGAATTACACAGGAGTGTCTTCACACAGCAAATACTAAGAAACTAAACTATGTTTTTCTTAAGCTGCATTTAAAAAAGGCCTATGACAATGTCAAATAGCAATTTATTAGATTACTCCTTGACCAGATTGGATTAAATTGGGTTGTTTCTCAATGGATTATGGGATGTATCACCACGGTCAATATTGTTGTTTTGATCAATGAAATCCCTGTTGATTTCTTTAAATGCTATCGGGGGCTTCGACAGGGATGCCCACTATCCCCTCTTCTTTTCCTATTGGTTGTTCAAGTTTTTAGCAGGTTATTAACTGTTAAGTATGCAAGATACCAAATATATAAAATATGCAGAACAGAAATAAAATGCGAGAAATGGTAGAATAACAGTAAAATATCCAACATAATCTTCACAATACATAGAAATGATATACGAAATAGCAATAGAAATAGCACTTTGATTCAGAAAGCAAAGTTCACAGGCCTCTTTGAGGGGGCAACCTTCAGTCGAGCAGCGCTCTGTTACAATAATCTCCAAGCTAGGGTTCTCATACCCTCGACCCTTATTTATACTAAATATGTCTATTAAGAGAAGCATCTAGAGGAAGGTCCTTCTAGAAGCAGAAGCTTCTATTAGGTCTTCTTACATCCGCCTTATTCTATTTTATTGAAAGGCCTTATTAATATTGACCTTTATTATATCTGAATACATTGATCTACCTATGTGTGGGTTAGGACCTTAACATGTCTTCCCCCTTAAAAACAGCCTTGTCCTCAAGGCTTGAGATGTGGAAACTCCTGCAGAATGGTAGCTAGTTCCCAAGTGGCATCTGTTGTAGTCATATCTTTCCACTGTACTAGAACTTCCTTGATGGTTCTCTGACGCAGGCGACACTCACATTGGTCCAAAACTACTTCTGGTTGTAGCCAAATGGATCCTTCTTTAGCTAACTCTGGAAGGTTGGTTTGAATTTGGCACCTGGTTTCAATCACCTTCTTCAAGCATGAAACATGAAAAACAGGATGTAGCTTCGACTGACTGGGTAGATCTAACTAATATGCGACTTGTCCCACATGCTTGAGAACTATGTAAGGGCCATAAAATTTGGGTGCTAGCTTCTGAAAATGCTCAGCCTTGAGAGAAGTTTTCTTATATGGTTGCAGTCTCAGAAACACCTAATCCCCTTCTACAAATTGTCATTCAGAGCGACCTTGATCTGCTTGTTGCTTCATTCTATTATGTGCCATGACCAAGTTCTCTTTAAGGGTATGAAGGATATCCTCTCAGACTGTAAGTGTTTGGTCAACTGCCTAGACCTTCGAGGTACCCGGTAAGTATGAGAGAACTGAAGGTGGCTTATGTCCATATACTTCTTCAAAAGGAGTCATGCGAGTGGTTGTATGGTATGTAGTGTTGTACCACCATTCGGCGAGGGGTAACCATTGAGCCCACTGGTGTTGTTTTTCAGAGGAAAAGCACCTCAGATATGTTTCCAAACACTTGTTGACAACTTCC
>SNQJ01S0154952.1:1077-21424 GCA_010110895.2 Picea sitchensis
ATATGGAGTATCTAACTTGATTAAAAATAATTTAATGATCGTATTGGGGTGGTTTGTAGAGTTCTGATGATGTGATTTGAACCCAAAAAACTTATAAACTGAAGATTATATTGCTTGATGATAGTGAGATGACACAACATAAAATAAAAGAACTCAAATTACATACTTTTGTTTCATCTTTAAGTTCCATTCAATACAATGAAAATTGGCTTCTCTATATCAAGTATCAAAATCACATGTTAAATGACTCACATATGCCAAATTAATGGATTCTCTTAAATTCCATTACTCAAAACAAGAAAAAAACTTCAACATTGAAATCCTTATGAAATTTTGAGAATTTTGACTATAAAGTCGGCCAATTTCCAAACTAGCTCAATTTCACGTTCTTTGGCACACAAAACAATGCATTAAATCCCATTAATGACAAATTGAACATTTGTTTTTTTTTTTACAAATTACCTCAAATCACAGAACACACCTCATATTCATGATTCTTGTGAAAAATCATGCAAAATTGATATAAAACACTTGAAATTCCGTTATGGTACCATTTGGAACGCTTTATGGTGCAACAAAAAACTCTCTTGTACTTACATGTACTTCAATGCATCTGTAAAATATCAAAATCCATACAGACCTTGCCTCCGAATCTATGCACATAGGGATGCATGCATTCTCTGGATGCATGTAGGAGTGTTGGGATCCGTGCCCAATATATAGGCATGGTCCTAAAACCACCTCCTAAAATAGTTGGAAGCTTGATTACTAAACTTGGCAATATCTCTGCTAAATGTGGAGTTATTGGTTTATTGCTTAAAACCATCCGCTATTATAGCAGAGGTCAGGGTTCTATTCCCATGGCATATTCGTTTGTTGGTTATATATATGTTTTACATAGTATATAATATATATTATATACTATATGTGTTACAACTCCTGTCGCATATGGTTAAATTCCCCACAGATTTTATGGAATGGTCGTGTTGTATGGTGTATGGACCAGGGGCTAAGGCTAGGGTCGAGGGCTTAGGCCCTCAACCCTTTAGAGACCTAAACAAACCAGTAACTTTACTTTAAATATAACCCACACCATTATATGTTAAGATTCATTGGGATCGTGTGATGGTTGTGGCGAGTATGTGAAGGATTTGGGTGGTCACGGAGGTCGGGGTTTTGACCCTCGTCGACCCAAAATTTTATATAATATAAATAAATATTGGCTAATTAGGAGGGTTTCCATGTGGTAGCCTCTCATTGGATATGATTGCCACATGTAAACGAACCATTGGACCATGTGGAGGTATAATCTACCAACTCATCTTCACAGTCAACTATACGATCAATCCACATGGCACCTTGGGATGTGGTCATGTGACCTGTATGTCATGCCACATTTCACTGTACAATCATGACATGTGTCCTTTTATCCCTTTGAATTTTTACTTTGACCTTGGTTGATGTGAACTTTGATCACTTATAACTTTTGCATATGAGCTCCGTTTGACTTACCATTTGCACCATTGGAAAGATAAAGACGAGCTCTATGCATTGATTCCATTCTTATAGATGATTTGAGACACTTGAATATTGAGAATTTATGGATCCATTGTAACATCTGTGAACGTTCCAGATCCTCCTGGACCTCTGTGAGAGTTCCTCAGATCCTCCTGGATCAAATATTCCCACTGAAGAACTTTTGGACCTCCAAAAGTATAGATACTCAACAACTTAGTGATGATAACTCTAACTCACTCTTCTGTCTTACTGAAATGCTCATATCCAGTAACTTAGTGATGAATCTTCTTCACTCTTCCATATTGCTAATTATTTTGGAAATTAATTCTTCATCTTGGGTGATCGATCTTAGGTGCTAGATTAGTGTAATTTTTTTTGCTTCTCTAGAATATGGATCTGTCTCTATCCTATGGCATTGTAGCTCATGTGATATATAGTTATGGTTCTGGCTCATAGATTCCCTGACAAAAAAATTCATGCTCACTAAATATCTTCTATATGTGTATCATGTATTTCAACATCCATTCCCATCTCCTTTTGTTGAAGATAATCCATCTCGGTCAATATGAAACCAAGACAAAGGTTGATCTATGCCTTGCCCATTTGGAATCTTTGTTCTTGTACTTCTAATGTATCTATATAAGTCGCTGAATGAATACTCTGTCCATTGTCACTTCTACCTTGAAAACAATTATGCTTGTATTGTTATCATCTGTACATGATTTCCTCTATTCAAGATATACATCTTTACGAACATGACATAGTATTTAAATATTCGTATAGCATGCACCTTTGTGTGCCTCTTATTTCTAAATATGATCACTTCTCCTTTATCAACTCTAGAAAATTTTGCATTACTTTTATGATCTTTCTGATACTGAAACACATGCTCCAACTACCTACATCCTTCTATTCCTTCACTTTCAGTTCTTCGGAATCAATATTTTTTTCTAAGACAATTCGATCCATATGTATCCCTTTAGAAGATTACAAGACAACACAATTTTCCATATTGTTGTCTAAAGGATTTAGAAATATTTACAACGATATTTTTTTTCCCTCGACCAAGTTTGATGAAACCTTGGTCAGGTTTGGACCACTTTTGGACTTCGACAGTCTGGTCGAAGATGTAGCACCTAGGCGGAGATGAGATCACAGATCTCACTTATTTTGCGGGCTATTTGGACCCAACAAGGGGTTCCTTAGGGTTTTTGTAATGGGTTATGGGATTTCAGCCCATGGGTTTACCCATGATTAGGCCTTATTTTAAAAGTATAAATAAATAAGAATGTAATGGGGAAAAGAAGTCAATAACTTGGAAGGCTAAGTGAAAGTAGCTCTGAGTTGCTTTGTGCAACATAATGCATATGTAAGACTCTGCGCTCAATAGATAAGTTGGATATGTGCCTTGACCTAGTTTTGGGAAGGAGGATCTGGTGCACAGTGCACAGATCTCCTGTCTAGTGCGAAGCTTGGCTATGTGGCTTAGTGCACAGGAGAAGATGAATGTAAGAGATTGAAGAATAATAAATAAGATGAAGCAGTTGGTGGACGTAGCCCCAGACTGGGGTGAACCACGTATATATTGTGTCTTTGGTTTTCTTTGTGCTTTATTGGTTATGTTATGAATCTGCTCAGTTCTTTGCTTATTATGTATGTTAGATAGATCTATTGATGCTTATTACTTAGTTGAGTTAAAGAATGAATGAATGTTATATTAAAATCAATTATATGTGCTAAATGATTTAAGTATATTTATGGTTACTACACCGATCTATCTTAGGGTTTGTTCTGTGATGTTAATGAAGCTAATGAATTAATTCATATCACCTTCTAAGTGTTTCTAGAATAATCTATGAAGTGTTATTATCACAGATATGTGTCCCAACTAGTTTACAGACGCCTGAGTCCTATAACCCCCCCTGATTCTACCTCGGGTGAGACTTCGCCTTCTTTGCAGGTGTTACCGAAAGGGCTGGTAGTTAGGGTTTTGTTGGTGCACTATTAGAGTTGAACCCTAGGTCTTTCCCTGTGCCAATAAATGGTTTCATTGCTGGGAATAACTAGGAATACAACTGGTGATACAACTTGACAAAGACAACCAGGAAGAAGCCTCACCTGGTCTCCCAACCATGGATTAAGGAGCTCGTATAGTCCACTATACTAAATGTGATGAAGATTCTCCATTTTGGTTGTTACCAGGAGGTTAACGCTTGCGTTAAAATCCTCTTTTTGTGCTACCATGGTGAATAGCTATGGCTTGACTGATGAATTACTGTGGATCCAATGTTGATCCACTTGATTACAGGATTAAGAATGAAAAGACCTGACCCTCAACAATTTTACCCAAGGAAGGCTTCAGACCGCTCCCTGGAACAATGCATCAAGGAGGCTTACGACGAACTCGAAAAGGGAAAGAGAGGCTACAAGGTAGCCTCTATCTAGGATGGCGCAGTGCACCTCACTTTCCAACTCATAGCTGGAAATCTCGTAAGAAAGAACTGCCCCACACAGGTCACCAGGTTCATGGCGGACCTCGTAGGAAAATTTGTGGAGGGCATGCAGATGAATTGGGTGAGTTACCTCATCAATGAACTCGAGAAATATTGTCGTGAAGCTCAGGATCAGGGATACCAATTCCAGTTTAGCTGGCTTCTTGTGTTGATTGCATTTGTCGCTTGGAAAATGCCCGAAGGAGCAACCTTTCTGGAGATTGAAACATCAGAGCCGTTGGCCACTAGGTTTTCTACCTTGTGGTACACCAAATAAATTTCAAAGAAATGGTAGTCGAACGTTGTGTTCCATGCGCATTATCAACAACTAAAGTTTTCCATTGAAGCATTTTCATGCATGACACCACGCACCTTGCACCAGTACAGAATGATAGCCAAGTTCCATGTAGATCAAAATTTTATCTATATCACTGCGTGCAGAGATGAGAGAAAGGAAGAGTTATAGTCATATTACAAGCTAACAGATGAAGACATGGATCAGATCGCAAAGGCATGGCCGAAGGAGTTCTTCGTACCTTTTGCTGATTCAAAACTCTCTGAAACTGACATTATAGGAAGTCCCTTCATCACCTGGGTTGAGCATGTCAGAAAATACTGTGTGAAGAAGAAGAAGAGAAAGGAGGAAGTCCAGAATATAGATATTGATGAGGAGGAAAACGCCTCTGAAGAAAATGGATCTGGCTCGCTAGGAGGAGGAGACGAAGAAAATGGATAAGGAGGAGGGAATGAAGGAGAAAATCAAGGATAAGGCGAAGCTACACAATCGAAAGATCCCCCTACTGAAACAGTAACACCACAGAAGAGGAAGTTTTCTTCGCATAAACCTTCAGCAAGAAAGAATATGCGCACTAGGAATCCCCAGTTAGAGGCCACAGTCATAGAGGACAACATCATCTTGGTCTGTGGAGCCATGGAGGATTCCTCCAAGGACATATTGCTAAGATATGGAGTGAAGCGGGAGGAGCTGTATGAAAGGGTCAATAAGGAACTGAAGGACATACAAAAAGATATTCAATTGATCCACGCAGTACCTACTGCACCTTCTTTGTCACAGGTTGCAGAATTAGGGGATGAGCCATCCCAATTAAGAAGACTTGCAGATGCAACTGAGGCTTGACTTCAAAAATTCTAAGAAGAAAAGGAGAAGGATACAAAATACTTGAAACAAGAGAAAGAGGAAGTCTTAGAGAAATTTCGCATAGCGCGTTATTGTGTAACCACCTATGAAAATGAGAAGGAAGAGTTTTGGGCGATGCTCCAGGAGGACAAAGTGAAGCTATAGAGAGAAAGGGACCAACCGCTTGCAGAGAAGACTACAGTCAAAGAATCGGTGAATGAATAAAGCACTTTGATCTGTGCCAGGCTTGGAACATGAGGAACATGAGTCGGTCGAGGTTCAAGTGGTGAATCTCACTGAGGCCATCCAACAACTTCAAGTGAGGATAACAGAGTTGGAGGTCCAAGCAGTATTGAGCACTCCGCAGGAGGTGCGTGACCAGAGGGAGGAAGCCACTAAGAATGCAGTTGCAAGGAGCATAGCCCTCGCCTTAGAATGAAAACAAATGAGCAATAGAAGCACACAGACTTATGAATTCCTCACAGAAGATCCAAAGTTAAGGAAATTGCATCAACAGGCCTTCATAAGAGGTGCATGAACATGCCTTCTCCATGCATGCGTAGATGAAGATGCTCACCACAGTTGAAATAATGAGATCTTAGGAACAACACATGGTACAACAACAAATCACTACCATCCAGGGAAGAGTAATGGAAGTCGCGTAGAAACTATAACCTGTGCAGGGTGAATACTGCAAGGTGTTTGAAGAAATTGAAGGACAAGGTTCACAATTAGTCCAAGTGGTTGCGACAACAGAACAATGCCTAGAAGGGCCTGTTACAGAGAAAATGATCCAAGAGCTCGCTGAGCAGGAGGCTTAGGAGAAGCAACAAGTTGAGGAATATCAAGTGAAGCTTGAGGCCTTCGAAGCGACATTGACTGGACCTGAGTGACTCAGGATGAGTCGCAGGTGAGTTTTGGGGGCCTATTGGCCCTTGACCAAGTTTTGAGGAAAACTTGGTCAGGTTTGGACCACTTTTGGACTTCAACAGGCTGGTCGAAGATGGAGCGCCCAGGCGGAGCTGAGATCATGAATCTCACTTATTTTGCAGGCTATGTGAACCCAACAAGGGGTTCCTTAGGGTTTTTGTAATGGGTTATGGGATGTCGGCCCATGGGTTTACCCATGATTAGGACTTATTGTAAAAGTATAAATAAGTAAGAATGTAGTGGGGAAAAGAAGTCAATATCTTGAAAGGCTAAGTGCAAGTAGTTTTGAGTTTCTTTGTGCAAAAAAATGTGTATGTAAGGCTCTGTGCTCAATAGATAAGTTGGCTCTATGCCTTGACCTAGTTTTGGAAAGGAGGATCTGGTGCACAGTGAACAGATCTCCTGTCTAGTGCGAAGCTTGGCTCTATGGCTTAGTGCACATGAGCGGATGAATATAAGAGATTGAAGAATAATAAAGAAGACAAAGAAGTTGGTGGACGTAGCCTCACACTAGGGTGAACCACACATATCTTGTGTCTTTGGTTTTCTTTGTGATTTGTTGGTTATGTTATGAATCTGCTCAGTTCTTTGCTTATTATGTATGTTAGATAGATCTGTTAATTCTTAGTGCTTATTTGAGTTAAATAATGAATGAATGTTAGATCTAAGTCAGTGCTATGTGCTAAATGATTGAAGTATTTTTATGGTTACTGCACCAATCTATCTTAGGGTTTGTTCTATGATGTTAATGAATGTAATGAATTAATGCATATCACCTTCTAAGTGTTTCTAGAATACTCTGCGAAGATTTATTATCACATATCTATGTCCCATCTAGGTTATAGACGCATGAGTCCTGTAGCGCCCCTTCTTCTACTTCGGGTGAGACTTCACTTGCTTCGTAGGTGTTTCTGAAAGGGCCAGTAGTTAGGGTTTCGTTGGTGCGCTGTTAGAGTTGAACCCCGGGTCTACGCATGTGCCAACAAGATTCCTCTCACTGTAAACAATATGTATATAGGTGGCTATATAGAAATATCTCTAGTGAGATTCCTCTCACTCTGTAACAAAGTGTAAGGTGGCTATCTAGGAATCTCTATAACAAGATTCCTCTCACTCTTTACATCATATAAGGTGGAAATACAGAAATTTACAGAGTCCCTCTCACTCTTATAATTTACAATGATTGACTTACAATCCTTCTATTAAAATTTAGGAGATTTACACATATGCATATTACATTTACAAATATACATATTTACAAAATTTTAAAGATTTTTTACTCATGGACTCATTCTCTCCAGTGTACTAGGAGGAGTCTCGCGGCTTCCGACCTCTGACACTGATGGTGAATTTGACATTGAATATGATGGAGAATATGATTCCAAATCCAAGTAACCAATGGACCATACTATAGGTCTTCCTAGTAACTTGTATAACCTATCCTTGCGAATAGAAAACACTATTTTTGTGTATGGAGTAGCTTCCTTTGAATACACAAGTACTCGACCATTCTAGAATGCGAATGCATAACCATCATTCTCAAATTCCACAACTGAGAGTTGGTTTACCTTTAAATATGGAACATGCAACATATGTTCTATTCCCAGAAAACCTCCCTACTCAAGTTGGAATATTACATATCCATACCCTCTTATTGCTTGTCTGGTATTGATTTCAGATCCCAGAAACAAATCTATGTTGGAATCTGAGAAAGTAAAAAATATTGATCTCATCCCGGTCATGTGGCAAGATGATCCACTTTCCACAAACCATTCTTCTATGTTTTCATAAATCAATTTTCCAAGACCAACCATTAGGAAGTATTATTTTCCAAGCCTTTCAATAAGACCATTGACTTCATCTAGAGTTTTTGCTTGTCTTCTTACAAGTGTCTTCACATCCTTCAGGTTCTTCTTCAGACATAAGTGCAGGTAAATTTTCCAACACTTCTTAATCTAGTTTCCACTCTTACCACAATAAGAGGAGATCATCTTGTTCCATGAGCCCTTCTTATCATTCCTCCTTTTCCTCTAACTTGATAAATGACCTGCCTTCTTCTTGGAGGGATTTACTTGCAGAGACTATATTCTCAGATACTTCTCCACATCATGGTTTCTAGTTCCATAGGAAGTGCATGGATAACTAGACCATTCACTAGTGGGAAAAGTCTTAATTTATTCTCTTGTAGAATGCACATATTTCCCTAAAGATGACTTGCACATGTTACCTCTCTCTGGAATGGAAGGTAAGGATGATTGATTATGTATGAATTCTTCATCTGAGGTTCTCTTTGGCTCATCTACTCTCAAGCAGTCTCCATCTTGATGGGAATATGAATAATCTTCTTTCTCAATTATGTTCTTGGAAGGAGATAGTGCAGGAGAGACTCTCTCATTCTCTACTTTTCCAACTTTACTGATTGATGGTGCCATCTACAACTTTCTCTCTAGTTCATGAAAAATACTCATGTGGAAATATTCATGATATAACAATCGATCTTGCAAAATCTGCTTCTCTTCCTCATGATCTTACAACTACATTCTTAACTCTGAATTATCTCTCTGGATTTACTGATTAATGTTTTGAAATCTCAATTTCACAAGAAATTTACTCATCTTGTTTTCTTGAAAAGAGAGTTCAATATCTTCACCAACAAAACTTTTGGATCTCATCACAACAAGTTGTAACAAATTCCAAACTTGGCTATGATACCAACCTGATATGAAAATACTTAGACACCACTTATTGCTTCATATATATACATGCAGTATCTAACTTGATCCAAAATAATTTAGTGATCATATTGGGGTGGTTTGCATAATTTTGATGTTGTGCTTTGAACCCAAAAAACTCATAAGTTGAAGATTATCTTGCTTGATGATAGTGATATGACACAACAAAAAACAAAAGAACTCAAATTACATACTTTTGTTTCATCTTTAAGGTCCATTCAATCTAATGAAAACTTCTTTCTCCATCTCAAGTATCAAAATCACATGTAAAATGACTCACAAATGCCAATTTAATGGATTCTCTTAAATTCCATTACTCAAAATAAGAAAATAACTTCACCATTGAAATCCTTGCGAAAGTTTGAGAATTTTGACTATAAAGTCGATCAATTTCCAAACTAGATCAATTTCATGCTCTTTGGCACACAAAACAATGCATTAAATGCCCATTGATGACAAATTGAGTGGAGGTCAGGGTTCTATTCCCGTGGCATATTCATTTGTTGGTTATATATATGTTTTATATAGTATATAGTATATAGTATTCACTATATGTGTTACAAATCCCGTCGCATATGGTTAAAATCCCTACGGATTTTATGGAACGGTCATGTGGTATGGTGTATGGACCAGGGGCTAAGGATAGGGTCGAGGGCTTAGTCCCTAGACCCTTTATCCATCCAAACGAACCATTAACTTGACTTTAAATATAATCCACAACATTATAGGTTTAAGATTCATTGTGATAGTGTGATGTTTGGGGCGGGTAGGTTAAGGATTTGGGTGGTCATAGAGGTCATGGGTTCGACCTTAGTCAACCCAAAATTATACATTACAAACCAAGATTAGTCAATGAGGGGCTACCATGTGGCAACCTCTCTTTGGCTATCCTTGCCACTTATCGATGAACCATTGGACCATGTGGAGGTATAATCTGCCAACTCATCTTCCCAGTCAACTGTACGATCAATCCACGTGGCACCTTGGGATGTGGCCATGTCACCTATATGGTCATGCCACGTGTCATTGTCTGGTCATGACACATGTCCTTTTACCCCTTTTACTTTTGACTTTGACCTTGGTTGACCTGAACTTTGACCGCTTATAACTTTTGCATACGAGCTCTGTTTGAATTTCCATTTGCGCTAATGGAAAGCAGACGATGAGCTCTATGCATTGATGTCGTATTCAGGAAAATATGAGACACTTGAGTTTTGATCATTTATGGATCCCCTAGGACCTCTACGAGTGTTTCAAATCTTCTTGGACCTCTGTGAGCATTCCTCAAATCCTCCTGGATCATGGAAACAAAAACAAAATTTATACATGCCATGAAAATCACCATAAATCAAGGGAAAGAAAATCATGAAGATATAAGTAATATTAACTCACTGCATGTGCATGGAAGTGTTGAAGTAAACAACAAGTGCGATTTCACCATATGCACCAACACCCCCTCATAAGTGCAACTTAGTTGGGCATGTGGAAATGAAGAGATAAAGAGGTGAGTCTTGACAAATATGAAGCCATGTTAGGTACTCATTTACAAAATTATTCCCTCAATAAGTGAGGATGGGGAAAACCCAGTGGGAACCCACCCTCCCCACCACCACAAGAAAATATAAATAGAAGAGCAAGTAGTTTCCTCTAGATAATAAGTTTCCTACTCGAGTTCATAGATGAAGAGAATTTATCTCTATGAAAGGTTTGGTGAAATTTTTGGTAATCTACTTCATAGTAAAACAATATCTTAGATCAATGACCTACCTATGGAAAATCTCTTGAATGAAGTTCATATGAATCTCAATATGTTTGGTTCATTGCAAGTGAACTAGATCTCGTGAGATATGAATGGCACTTTGATTATTACAAAAGTGACAGATGATCGATGGTACTGTATACCAATATTAGTGAGAATGTGATGAATCCATATGGACTTAGTTGCTACATTGATAGCTCCATGATACTCAACCTTTGTCGTATTTAAATAAATGTTTTGTAGGATTTATGCTTTTGGATTATCTACTACTACTTGGATGATCATTGCTATGGTTTTGATGGATGAACTATTTATTAAGTGGTTTGTTTCCTTCTTGTGGTTATGTTATGAATGAATTTAAGTGTAATGTTGTTTCTCTAGTGTTGGTTAAGCATTCTCTTGGATTGTTCTTAAATAAACCTTTCTCATCAAAGCTCTCGGAATATTTCTAGTGGAGAATCTTCCCTTCATTTATCACTTAACATTTTAGGAGGATATCATAGGGTTAGTAGTGGACAACCTCTAGGTATCACCCCAACAAATCCACACATTTCTCTCCAAAGGGATCCTTAATTCACCCCATATGCCCCCCAAAAGAGTAGGCACTAGTCTTTTCTCCCAATAGTTAATCATCATTTTCTGAATAATATTTTATTTTGTTCTTTTAGGGTTGATTTAGGGTTTTATTATATAAATATTTCTTTTCCAACCATAAAAGACCAAGACATTTTGGCATTTTGACATGTTGTTGACCTAAATTACATTGTTAAAACCCTAATTTATATTTCTAAAGTGTTATGAAAACCTTCTAGGGAGAAACATCTAGGGTTTTAGGTCTATTTATTGCTCATTATATTTATGAGTTGTTGGTAATTGGAACCCTAATTTAGCTCATTATTTATCCCTCTTTATTTATTGAATTATTGCATGTTAAAGGGCTATTTATTTTTTGTTGTAATAACTTACTTTACTATTGTAATTTTATATATTTTTCCACAATATTACAATAGCCATGGAATTTTTCTTCATTTTAGGTGTTTGGGGATCCTCTTGAGGATACAATTGATTTGAAAAACCTCTTAAATTGACCTTGTTACTCATTACTTAAAATTTGGAAATTGACTTATCTCATTGCCTCATCAATATTTTGTCTATCCTATTTCATTGGTGGTATTTTGAGTAGTCACCCTGAGGGGAGGAGGAGGGGTAGGCTTGATTGTGTCTTACCTAGGGATTCTTGGAGGCTACTAGGGAAGTCTCCCTTGTGTTGGATGATATTACTTCACTAAAGAGAGGGAATTTGTTGCCTATGTGACAATGGTAACATATTCCATGTTCCACTAGTCTTTGTGTCTTGTGAAGGCTTTGCACTTAATGCTAGATTGTGTGGTAACATGTTGGCACCATTGTGAGGGAGAATTGAGCCATTCTTGTTGGAAATATGAAGTCTATGATTCAATATTCATTGATGAGTATACATCAAATCTTAACCTAATTTTACTCATATAGTGAATCCATTGAGGGAAGAATCTCTTTTCCCTATGCAAATTTTGAAGACCCTGTGCTTGTAAGGTGAGGAAAAATTATTGCAAAAACATTGAAGATTCACCTTGTTGACTCCACACATATGTGTTTGTAGAAGGTGCATCCTATTTTAATATTTTGTATAAAGTTTCATATTCTCAAATGAAATAATAATGGCACCATGGGAACTTCATGAATTGTATCCTCCTCTTGATATTAAGGATATTCCGAGATACCCAAATAAGCTCCCTCCAAAATGGGAAAAATATATTCCAAATTTTAATGGTGATACTCTTCCTTCCATTCTGCATATCTCATCATTCCTTGAATATGTTTCAAATATTAATGAAATACATAAGGATGTTATAATAAAATTATTTATATATTATATGGGATAATATCAACGAATATGGGTCAAGAATTTCACTAGCCCAAGGAATATCAACAAAGATGGGTCAAGCATTGTAATGGTCCAAGGAAGACAACTTATTTTGTAGGTTCGATTCAATCCTTCCTCAAATATTGTGGCCCTCACTCTCAAGAGTATGAAGGGAGTTTTTAATAACTTATGATTACCTTAAATGAAATATTAATAAGCATATTGTAACTGTATGAAAAAGAAATTGCAACAAGAACATATTGATGAAGAATTTTCTCATGCTCCCATGCTAAAGCAAGAGCCACTTCATGAGTCCATCGATGAAGAATACCTTGATAAATCATGTCATGTTGAAGATAAAGTCTATGAAGAAGGACCCAGTGAAGATAGAATGCCTCCTCATGAATATGAAAAATTGGTATATGATCCATCAAATGAAGATGAGGGTATCCAAGCTTCCATCTCTCATTCACATGAAGGAAAGGGTATGGTAAGTGTTGAGGAAAATATATGAAATAATATTACTCAAGAATTTTCAGATCCATTTTGGCTAAGGAAAGATAGACGGGAATATCACCCTATGTTTATAGCCTCAAAATTTGTTTCCTAATCCACAAGTATTAGTTACAAGGGCTTAGGCTGATCTTTTTTATAAATAAAAGATTGCTGTAAAATTCAACATTTTATATAATTTTTTAAAATAACAGATGCAAAAGTAAATGTGGAGACAAAAGAAAAAATATCAAGTAACATATTAACACATATGAGACATAATAGCAATCACATATTTCATTCCAAGAAATCAAAAGAGTCATTCTCTTTACAAAAATCCCTGAGGAAGTTTGGACCAAAGTCAAACTTAGATGTCCCCGATGAAAACCATACAAAAGGAATTCTGACAGAAAGTAAAAAACTGAACTTTAAAATATGGATCAACTTACCACATATTGTTTCCCACACGACTTTGCACAATATCCTTTATCAGTCATGAAATTTAATTCATAAACAAACAAGTCTACACATACTATCAAAGATAAATCAACACCTCTGAATACCAGGTGTCTGAATGATGTAATTCAACCTTGAATTTTGTTGCCTACAATAGGACTGTGTTGTCATAAAAGAGAATTAGGATTTTAATGAATTAAAGAATGAATCAAAACTGAACTATCTCAATTAAACTCAAGAGTAGACCTTAGTATGCTTTCTCCTTCTATTCTCCTCTTGTTCTTCCTTCTCCTTTTGCCTTTAAGCAATCAAAATTAGTTGAAGTAGTTCAACTACCTCTTTTAGTTAAGTTAACTAAAACTCAACTAACGTTTTAGTTTAGGGGAAGAATTAATATAATCATAATAAGGGTCTTTAATAAATAATAACTAGTAGGTGGGACCCCTTGTGACTCCCTTTAGTTTCTTAACAAAAATAAACATAACTAGTCATGTAATCAACACATCCCTCCTTGTGGATCCCATCATCATTCTCATAATTTGAAAATTAAATATCAATGATATTTTAAACCATATCCAAAAATATAATGTCCAAAATATCCAAAAATAGTATGTTGTCCAAAAACTTCAGCAGTCAACTGTTCTCAACAATCAATAATAAAATAACCCAAAAACCATATTTTCCACTTTGGTAGGAAATTTTCCCTTTGTTGCTTCTATCTCCCTTTGATTTTTCTGAATTAGCCTTAGGTTGTGTGGAGCCTTTAGGCTTGATCTCACTAATAACATCAGAGAAATCATCTCTCAAGTGGATGCAGGATGAAACGAATTTGGTTGAATCACTAAAGGGAGAGGCGGGGGAAACAACAACTTTTCCTTTATCATGTGTGTGGTGGGATTCAATTTTGAGTCTCTTGCTTGCGTGGGAAGACTATACAGGTGAGGGTGGAGGGAAAATTTGGACATTTGGGTTAACCGGTGGAGGAGGAGAATGTAGAGACAAATTGGGCCAGCCACGATGTTGGGAGACTACTGGATGAACAATCTCCTGCCATCCGTCATTCTTAGGAACTTATGGTTGCAATGAAACATGAGGGGGGACAGGGATACCAGGGAAATGTTAGGATTGGAAGGGAGGAATTTCTGGCCTAAGTTGGACTACCCCATTGTCCAATCTAGTTGAAAAATACAACTTAGAAGAGATGGTTTAACGCTTGTGGATCTGCATCAAAATGTATCAAAAATCTAGTCCTTCTAGGGCCTCTGTTCCAATTCCCTATGCCCATGTTAGTTCGGCCATGGATTCCTCTGCTAAATAAGCTCATCCTGTATGCAAAGTTTATTAGAAACTAGCTTCTTAAACAAAAGATACATGAAATCTCTTTAATATGAAACAAAGTTTGGTGCAACAAACACATCAAACCCATGCAATCCAGTCCATAAAAATCATTTAATACTTGTCAATGAGTAGGGGGTGATAAGGGTTCTGGGATATATGAGGGGGTTGTATTGAGAGGAAAAGTGATAAAATGAAATGGATTAGAACATTGTTACTGCTCAACAAATCATTAAACAATCAACTATGTTATAATAACAAAATCATATCAACTGTGACCCATCTCTGTGTCATCCTTTAATTTCTGTAATACAAAGTTTATTTTTAATTTGATTGTGATGGGATTCGTAATGTGTGAAAACTTGAGAGAATGACATGGAAATTAATGGATACTTTTCATAGAACAATTTAAGTAATAAATAATCATAGCTCTGTATTAAAATCAATCCAAAAAGCACCAACATTCACTGTTTCTCAACTGTCTACCAAACGTTTTGTTGTTTCAATAATTAAATTTCCCAAAATTTCTCAATTCATAACATTTTGTGAAATCATAACTTATAAACATAACAACCTTTCCATTCAACAATCCTGTTTAACAAAGCGCTGATCCTTTATTTCTTTTCTTTATTTTTTTTTAAATAATCAAGAAAATGCACAAAAATATGCTCGACATCTATCCCTGATAATCCATAATGCATCACAATAATAATCAACATCCATTGTTTACCAATTTACAATCGAGCCTAATTAAAATGTACACATGCCTCTTTTCAAATATGAACAAACTTCCAAAATATGCCCAATAATACATAGTCTTCATCATATCAATCGACAAGATCTTTCAATGAAACAACAGTCAACCAAAACATAAAACTTGAGGCTTATCATTGTGGGTATAAATTTCTTTTAAAACCATTGGTAATATGTATAATGATCTAATATAATATATAAAGCGAACATCACCAACTAGACACAAACATCATTTTTTAAAAACTAGCCATAACCCTGATCGGGCCTAGAAAAAACCACAGAGATGTCTCCATATGCAATCAATACCATGCTGGTAAAAACATAGTGAGTGAAACCATAATAAAAATAAGACAGTTCTCGACTGTATGCAATTTCTTGTCTCCATTTGTATTTGTTCAACCAATCATAGAAGGAAGAGATAGAGACTCGACGATAGAGCATGTTTCTCTCTTTTTTTTAAGAGACCTCCATAACCACTTCACTAATAAATCAATACTTGACAACCCATAAGGTGCCTAGAGAGAGAAAAGATAGTTGGAATTTAAATTGACCTCTGTCAAAGAGTTGTATTTCTTTCGAGACTTATCAACCACAGGCAAAAATTCCTTTCGAAAAAGGCACAACAGTGAGCCACACAGTCTTCTTATTACTTCTAGTTTGGGCAACAGAACCAATAGTTAACCATCGAGGAGAGAAAAGACAGGTAGGGTAAAATAGCCAATGCACATAGTGCATTTAACATTTGTAGAGGAGAGGTAAAATTTAATTGAACAATGGTAGATATTAAAAGAAAACACATAGATATAACATCTCTATCCATTACTTAATAACTGAACAACTTGACAACAACACTAGTGAGGAAACACACATCCTTTTGACATAACGACGAGACACAACTTGTATCAATACACAACCATACATGCACGTATTAACGCCGGGGTCACCGAAGACTAGATCTTGGGATACTTTGGTGAAAAGATAGTAAGAACAGGCCAACGACCATGACTCAGGGTTTGAAGAAAAAAACCACAGCTGTTGGAAAGCCCTCTGCGACTGGGTAAGGGTTACAATCATGACTATGAGGGAACAAAATAACCGATGATAATACACCGAATGAAACCCTCCATCATCAACACAGAGCCATATGTACCACTGTACACTTATTATTCCACAAAGACCCATCATGATACTAAATTGACCGAGAAACCAGTCAATACGCAACTTAAAATACCAAATTATTTTGCTTGCAATCCCAAACATTTTACAGTCATCACAGAGAGCTATAACACACATCTACATAGTCGAAATTTTGAAGAACACATAGAATCCAAGAATCACTGAGCCATCATTTGTTCATACAACATAGAATACCTCATGTATGGAGAGAAAAATAATCATACCTATAGAAAAATGCTTAAATGGTGAGTTGGCTGAGCCTTCTTTCTTCCAAGAGCCTGAAAATGTGAAGCTTCACAACCAACTCACAACCAACAGAGAAAAAAATGCAACAATGGAACAATTCTAGGGTGATGATTGATAAGGGGAGTATGGAGTGACATGCAATAAATGGACATCGCTTCCATCACCTGGCCTATTCAATTCGAAGTATGAGACAACCCAATAAGCATTACATTCACCATGTATTCAATGCCAAACCATTGTCAAATCTGTGACGATATCCATTGCATAGTGCGCCACCCAATATCATTTACACATTAACCCTTGCCATGACTCCATGCCATAATACATATTGAAATTCTATATGCGCCCCATTCAAATCTAATGAAATTAGCATAGTCTACTAACCAAAAATAGCATAATAGTTAGGACTAACACTAATATCTTTTAACTTTTCCATTCGAATTTGCATATAATCCTTTATCATAGCTCAAACATATAACTTCTTTCCCTTTAGGGTTTTTTCATAAGTTTTTTTCTTGTTTTGATCATGCTACCATTAAAATATCTCTTGCATATATGTGGTTAGGTAATTGATCGTAAGAATTAGTGACATGGTTAAATCATAGCAACTATAAATAACATGCTCCTCATAACCATAAAAATGTTTTGGATCGCAAAAATCATTCCACAAAATGCACCATCCACCTATTACCATGTCAAAATGAAACCAAGACTGCAATTTAAATAATGTAGGACTGTGTAGGAAGCATAAAAAACAACAACATAAAATGTGTGATATGTCTATCCTTGCGCCTCTAGTCTACAAGGGGGTCCCACCTACTAGTATTATATTATTAACATAGTTAAATAATAGGGCTTTAGCAATACTTTGCAGGCATAATTCATCGTTACAATTTTAATCGTCAACAAAATGGCGACTCCATAGGGAAATTTGTTTCCAATAGATTAATAACTCAGAATGTTTGGTTTCGCAGACCAATAACATCAGATCAAGAAGATAAAAATCATAATGATTATGCAACAAGGGTAAGTGAGCAGATTTAATGGAAAAATGACTGAGAATTTGGGAATAACTCATGGAAAGTGTTAAGTATGAGGGGGTTTATCCCTGTAAGCATAATCATTCAACTAAAAAAAATTCTTGACTTCAAGGAGATTTTTTTTATGAACTTTCTCTTTTAAATATCGAAATGGATGAAGAAAAGGAAAGAAAAAGCAGGATAAAACCAACTGTCTCATAAAACAACAGTGAAAGAAGATAACAATTTCAATGATGCCTTCAAAGGGAAATTACAACTGTGTAATCTTGATTTTTATTGATTAACAATACTTTGCAGAAGTGTCGTTGTGGAAAAACTGATCCAACATTTTATTTTTGACAAAAAATGAAGTCAAAAGAACAAAAGCAAGAAATGTTGTAACATAAATGAAACAACAAGATTGAAATAAGCAGAAATGAAATGACAGAAAATGAAATAGCAGAAATGGAAAAATACTAAATGTAAAAGAAGAAATGAAAACTACTATAATACAGAAACATTCCAAACAACGTTAAGCTCTTCAAGTTGGTTACACATAGTGTTTTAAGTGGGAACCGTTAGTGTTGTAGGAAAACAATCACTCTGGTAAGTCCTTTAGAATATAATAATTTGCACATAGGATAAAAGAGATCTTAAAAGGACCCAACCATAATTTTTGAAACTTTGAATGTCCTCCTCTATCAGCATGAGATGAATCCCACAAAAATACCTTCTCATTGACTTTAAATTTGATAGCTTTTACACTCTTGTTGAAATATTTTTTAACAATCTGTTTTCTTCTCTTTATATTATCCAAGGAAAATGTCCTTTGCTCCTATAAAGACAAAAGTGCATTCATTCTTTGAGAAACATCATACGAATTTAATTCTTCGACCCATATTATTAATCTTAAGGAGGAAAGTTCCATCTCAGCAGTAAGAATATATTATTGACCATAAACAAGTTGGAGAGGAGTGCAACCGGTGCTCACCTTGGTTGTAGTTCAATCTTACCAAAGGGCATAAGTGAGGAGAGTGTGCCATTGATGAGGCTTGTCTTTGATGAACCTTTTGATGATTCTTACCAGATTCTTGTTAGTAGAATCGACATGCGCATTTCCTTGGGGGTAATAGGATGATGAGGTAAAATGTTTAACCCCCAACTTAGCTAAATAAAAGGAAATAAAAGCAGAAATAAAAGCAGGACCATTGTCTATAATAATTTCTAAAGGAAGACCAAATCTGGAAAAAATATTATTTTCAAGGAAAGAAATTACTTGCTCATCCTGTGAATGTTTAAGCGGGAGAAATTCAACCCATTTTGTAAAATATTCTGTGGCTGTCAAGATAAAGACTTGTCCTGCTGAAGATGGAGGATTAATATGACCAATAAAGTCCAAACCCCACTTTGAAAAAGGAAAGTTTGGGAGGACAAGTTGTAAGGGAATGGATGAAAGGCGTTCTTTGCCATCAAATTTCTAGCACTTGTCACAAGATCTCGAAAAAAAATAAGAATCACGAAAGATTGAAGGCCAATAATATCATTTTCTGATAATCTTAAAAGCAATAGTTTTAGCATAAAAATGACCTCCTACATGAATAACAGAATATGAAGAACCATGATTTTCTTGCAACAATTTCCATGCTTATTGTTTACACGACGAAGCAACATGCCATCAACAAATCTTCTAAATAATATGTCTCGTATAATGACGTATCTAGCAGATTCGAGACAAATCCTTCTTCTTTGATGAGTGTCTAAGTTATCTGGACATCTTTGATTTTGCAAATAGTAAACCAAGTTTTTATACCAAGGATGTTCAGACACATGAAGGATTTTATTATCAATGTAGAAAAGTGTTGATAGAGCGCTATCTTGTTCATCAATTTATTCACTAGTTGCAACATGCTGAGCTTGTTGATTAAGGTTGGTTGTCATTGATGTCAACCCTTGAAGAAAGCCCTGTAGCACAAAGGTTTGGGTAATGGACCCAAGATTTTTTGATGTAAATATGAATCATTATTGTTTTTTCAAGGTTGATAAAAAGTAAATATGGATGAACTCCAAAGTGGTCCCCTTATGGTGATAGCCCTCACGGGAAGACGCTTTGAAAAGTAAGAGAACCCATGATTAATTATGGAATAATGAGATGAAGGACAGTGAATTTCTCAAGGAAACTATCCTATATGGATAGTGCTTGTCATTCCATTTCCGGTGGTATGTATAACGTCACATAAATCCTCACGATTAGAGAGTTATGACCATGTGAAGTTGGAGAACCCAGGTTTGGGTAATGGACCCAAGTTTGTTTGATGGATAACGGTATGATTTTTTATATATTTGAAGGTAATACTATTCTATATGGATATTACATGTCATTCCATTTCTGGTGGTATGT
>SNQJ01S0154953.1:5403-27922 GCA_010110895.2 Picea sitchensis
GGTTCATACCAAGAGGTTCTCATCCATGCCAGGGACTTTTAGTATTGGCATTGTTGTCAATATCTCCTTGAGCCTTTGAAATTCTTCTGCTTATTTCTCGGTCCATAAAAACATCTTTTTCTTCTTCTGCAACTCCGTAATCGTATTTTTTATCTTTGAAAAACCCTCGACTAACTATTGATAATATCTCGCTAAATTGATTAAGCTACGTACTTCTCAGATGTTCATCAGTGCAGGCCATTCTGTGATAGGCTCTACCTTTGCTGGATCCACAACAATACCTTCGTCAGAGATGACATGCCCTAAACAATGTATCCTTGGGAGCATTGCGATAATTTCTTGTAATGTGTTCCTGTATACTCAGTAATTCTAGGTGCAAATGTTTTTCAGGTTCTGCCATCGTCAAAGAACTTATAAAAATGTCATCAATGAATACCTGAACAAACTTGTCCCAAGTATTCGCAAAACACCCCTTTCATCAAGCTCATGAATACCCTAGGGTGTTTTTCCATTCCCACGGCCAAATGGTAAACTCACAGTGTCCAAACCACATTTTGGAAGCGGTCTTAGGAATACATTCCTCTTTATATGTAACTAGTGATAACCTGATATCCAATTAATCTAGAAATACACCATTGTGCATTTCATTTTGTCAAAAAAACTGTCTATACTTGGCAACAGATAGGGATTCTTGATTGTTTCCTCGTTCAAGACAATAGTAAAAATAGAGTCTTCCACAAAACAAACTTATTTTGTAATAGAATAACAGATACAAACAGAGGTGAGACCCTTGGATGTATAACTCCTAGGTCCAATAGCTCCTTCACTTACATTCTCAACTCCTATAACTCAGGGGTCGACATTTGATAAGGAGTTACCACGATCGGTTTTGTTCCAAGTTTCAAGCTAATTTTAACTCCAACTCTTTTGTGGGTGACAATATGGATAATTTTCTTAAAACATGTCAACAATACTCATCCACGAGACAATCCTTCAAATTATTTTGTCACGCCCTTGTCGTTTAGCACCAAATATGCACATAACTTTCATCCTTGCGCGTTCTCTTTAAAGATGTAGGGAAGAATGAACCTGAGGGATACTCCTTGTTTTCTTCCTACATTTGTGCTTCTCTGACCCTCATCGTTAGTCCAACTCAACTGATTCATCTTACCATTGCATATCGCATCATGCAATTCACACCAGTACATACTAATCATGATGTCATAAGATCTTAAGATCGTGACGTAGATAAGACCTCGTTACACTATTCCCTAGGTTAAGTATACAGTCCAAAATCCTTCTTCCATCCTATTGCTTGGCTCCCGAAGCCATTTCTACGTAGCCTAAATTGTCATGTTCGACCGCCTTTACCTAAATCCCTTCAGCACGGTCTAGAATAAATCTCCCTAAGCGTTGAGATCTAAAAAATACTAAAGTTTGTTTGGCAATGGTACCTGAGGCCTCGAACAGAGTGGTTGGGAGCTCATCCTGGCAATTATTCACCACAATCATGAATCTTATGGACCTTTCCCATCTCCACCATGATAGTGTGTCTTTTTGACCCGACTGCTCTGGCCCCTTCAACTGGATAGTATTGTTGGTATGGTGGCTCTCCATAAGATGATCAACCACCTCCTGTTCAGTAGTGTTTGCCCCGAAATAAAACAATTTGGCCCACCAGCCTAAGATACTGCTCCATTCTGCTGACAAGCCTAAACTATGGCTATTAGCGGTGTTGTCGCAAATGTGATGGTCCCCTGTAGGGAGCCCTCTGTTGAGGAACATATCGTCAAGGAGTCGTGAACAAGGGTCCTGTAGATGTATATGTGAGTCTGGTCTATATGATGTCTGATGCTATTGCACACCGGATGTTGTTAGTTCAAATGGTCTTGTAGGAGTCATGTCTAGACTCTCACAATCAAATCTTCCTTATCTAATAGGCCTACTGGACTGCATGGTGCAATTTTCGAGGAATTTATATCCTCACCTTCGCGCAAAAATTGGAGTTAAGGACAATCACAAAATTGTTGATATCCATCTTCTTCGTGTTCAGAGGCGTGGCATACCGAAGTAGCTCCATAAATCTAGTCTAATAATCTAGCACCATACGACCACCCTATCGTAAGGTGTTGAACTCATCGAGCTGGCGCTCAACAAATTTCTCAGACAATTACTTATTTCAGAACCTTTCCTTGAACCGTTCCCTAACCCAACTTCGATGACCATTTTTAGCTAAGGTAGGAGTGTTTTCCTCCATAGAGGAGCGCTCCCCTTTAGCTGAAGAATTCCTATGTGGACCTTCGGGTTGGAGGTCAAAATCGTGAAGAACAAATAACATCACCTGGATCTCTAGCCATGTCGCAACAACTGAGCTTTCTGTGGAACTCGTGGACTAGGGAACTTAACCCTCTCGAGTTTTTAGTGAAAGCTACCTATACTGGATGGGGCATGCTATGAACCCTTAGGGGCAGAGACTACCTGGCCTTATCTCAGCACAGAGGGTTAGTCAAGGCCTTTGACATTTCCCTGGAAGGAGCCTATCAGACGAAACGCATCCTGCGCGAAAATCCACTAATACTCAAGACTTGTTCTTCTCATTGGGGGTTGGAGCACTTTGGCAGGAGTGCTACTGGAGGCGTCGCGCCTCCTCCCTTGGCACCACGTCGCGAAACTCTACGACATCCTCTAACCATGATTACTGCAAGGACATGTTAACAATTCAATTAGTGCTATGTATAAATCAAGGGCTTAATTCAGTGGAATGCATGGCTATCCACAGTCGCAGGTTTGAACCCTCTCTGATACCATATGTAACAGCCCCATTGTTACAAAAAAAAAACGACATACAATAGATCAATTTTTTTTTCTTTTAGCGCTGCGTTAGGAAATTATGACATCAAATTAGGAGCGACATCATCTCCCCATCAATCACATGTATTAAGATTCGATTAATCATTGTGCGCTAGAATAAATAATTCCAGAACATTCACAAGACAACTTAAAATAAGTGTGAGATAAAGATAGTTACTAATCAGTCAAGCACACATAAATTAAGGTGCAGTGAAGTAAATACAATTCGAAAATTATTCCAAGGCACACGAGAGTTATGACATCTAAACTATCATTTGTTACAATAAATTTTTAATGCACACAAGAAGAGTAAGATCTAAGCCTCATAAAATACCTTATTCAAATGTACATTTAATATTATTGGATAAATTAAAACATGAATCATCATTAACAAATGTGCACAAACATCCCAATAATAATCACAGTAATATCCATGGCACGAGTAAATCATCAATTAGGTTCAATGTGCGAAGAAGTAATAAATTCACCATTTGTCATTAACATCCAATATGCGCCCGTAATCCAAGTACTAAATTGGACATAAGTCGACGTCATTACAATGAGCTTAGTTAATCTAAGAACTTAGGAAATCGTGCATCCCCATAGTTATATTGCATGCGAGTAATCGAAGGAGAATTCAATTGATTTTATGGAGAAAATAGTAAACTAACCCACCATCATCCATACATCGTGTTTAATAAAGGTGCAAGGTAATTACCAATTTATAATCTAATGCATAAGAAAATCATTACTCACAATCATACCAGAAACAAAAGCACGATGCACAATAATTCCTACCATCCTCAACTCTCATATAGTATGGAACCACGTAAAGTATTCTAAAATCAATCAAGCTATTCAAAGATGCAAGGAAAATTACATTCATTACTTTTTAATTGCGTAAAGACTAATATATAACCATCAATTCATAAGCGCTATCTCCCCTGCTTATTTTGTTTTGATACTTTCCCGTGAACTAACCAACAATTAAAATACAATATCTTACTACTTTAACGAAACGTGCATGGAAATAATAACTAGAAATATATTCTACTGATATAATATGGGAAAGTTTTAGATGATATAAGTGTTAATACATGTATTCTAGATTAAATTTCAGCAGGAATAAAAATTGTGTATTATGGAAATGTATTCCTTAACCATCAATATTTTTGTCCATGGGGATCTACTTTTGTCCAAAAAAAAAATATCATTATTTCTTTACAATTGCACTATGCAAATACTGTATGTTTGTATATATAATCACCAAAGACACGGATATTTATATAACATACATAATTTATATTTAATATCCTTTTAAAGGTGGTTGTAGGAGTCACCTAATCATTCTAACTACATAGGTGCTATATCCATTTCAGCAACCAATGGTGGAAATAAAAGTTAGGAGCCTAAGTTGGTCATTCGTAGGAGAAGAATTTAATTTATAAAAAACATATTATCATGCATTAGTTCTGTATGTGACTACCTATCTTTACTAAGCAAGAGATGAGATGTTAACCCCATTCTTTTCTTTCAAGCCTAAATTTCACAGCTCGAAAGGTATGATTTTAGGAATAAGTTTAACTGATATAACCTTAAAATTTAAATTGTAAACTAATGTAAATTTTGAAATGGGAAAAATATTGAACTGAAATATAAAAGATATAATATTTTAGAGGTTCAACAGACACAAGAAGGGACCTGCCCTTTGCTAACAGGGGATATGGTTAGCGAAATAAGGGTTCACACTTATTATCCTTGGGGTTTCCACAATAAAGCATGTCGAGGGGAGGGTGAGGATGAAGAGGAAGGAGGGGACACAACAAAAATGTTGCCAGAAGAGAAACGCAACAAAATCGATGTCTAAGCATTCACACACAGACGAGAAGTGGGGGACTGGGCAAATGGTGCAAACGTTAATTTCGTTGAGATCTGGTAGAAGTAAAACCTTTGATTTAATGGTTGAAATTATCTTGCAACGAAGAGTATGTTGGGCGCATCTTAAAGAGGTTAGAGTATGAACTCTATCCCACGGAAGCTCTCTCTCTCACATGTGAGGCAACTCATTTTTTTCTTTCATTGTGTAAGGACCCAACTTACTAGCGCTAGGCTCCTCTCACCCGCGAATGGGTTCAAAAATGTGATGCCCTGCGTCAAGCATATTCATTCCACCTAGAACACCCACAAAAAGGAACAACAACCTCGAACCACAATGTCCGAGTTGGGGTCACGAATTTCTCTACTCTGCCGGAGGTCTATCGAAGGGTTTTGATATCATAGGTGGACTGAATGTAATATATCAATATCCATGACAGAGTTGGGACATGGAAAGAGTGGTTAGACGCCAAGCCTCAAGGGGCCAACAGAAGGACAATAACCAAAAACACATCGCTTTGTTGCGCCTGTAGAAAATACACCAGGATTGGACTGGATAGAAATAGCCGACGAACTGTTATCATAATATTCATAAAATTTAGATGATGGGATCAAGATAAAGGTGGTAAAATGAGGTAGTAGTCTTAACCAACACCCCAAAATTTAATAAGAGTAGGATCAAAGTGACCTATTAAGTAAAAATTATCAGGTTTCTTCCAAGAGAATGGATGAATAGACCTCTAAGCATATATATGTAAAATGAAGAATCAACTAGAGATTTAAGGGAATTCCTTCTCTTAATAGTAACCTTTAGTTCATAATAAAAGGCATTATACATTCTTTATGTGGGAAAGTAACATGGGTTACAATACCGAAATAGGAGGTTAAAAATACCTCCTCAAGTCTTGATAAGAGAAATTCCTTTATTAGAATCCATAAAATCGCAAAAATGGTTGGTTCAGGTAGGAATGAAAAATCAAAACAAGATCAATCCAGGGAAAAAAATACTTCATCTCAAGGGTTGGCTCAGAAGAGAAACAATCCTTAAAGAAATAGACAAAGCTTTAAGGCTGGAAATTCTCACGGAGTAGCATCTAGAATATAGTTGTTTAAACAATCTCATGAAAATGTCAACCTTGAACAGAATTTCAAATGTGTGTGCCAATATATAAAATTTAATTAAAATGAAACTAAATGAGTGCATCATTAGTTAGGATTATCGTAACCGGAGGTGAAGAATCTGATGTCGTTACTCTGCGCTTGTGGTCCCTCCTCTCTCCGCTTGCTAACTGTGCAGACCTCTTCGGTACCTCCTAGCCAATGCTAGGGGTAATCTTCTTTCCCCTTAGTTCCCCGAGATGCAAAGGGGTTGTGCACACAAACCAGAGAAAGATATCTCCGAGCTCACCTCGAAAGGTCAAGCTACCACTCTCTAATCGAGTTGGGCATCCCAACTACCACAAGAAAAAACCAGTCAAGAAAAATATCCATAGCGTAACCTTATTCCTACCAGACATGATCCATACTCCTCCTCCGCCATTCTTTTTATACAGTTTTCTTAGTGATTATTTTCCAAAACCCTCATTAGATTCTTTTTATTAAATTTAATTAGGATAAACCTCCCCTATACTCATGCCATCCGATCCCTTAGTTGCACCAGAAGTTAATTAATTAATTAATTCAATTTTGCCCGTTTCCCTCACCCACCTAAAAGTGTTCCTAAAAACGCTCTTCGGTGTCCCTTTATTCCCTTAGATTTATTAAATGACTGACACCTTACTTAAATCCTAGTTGAGTTCACAAATAGAAACTTCCAAAGGCTATATTCTCTACTAAGTTAGACTTTCCTCTTTTTCTTTAAGTTTCCCCTTTCCTTTAGGTTCCCCTTCTTTTTTACGTTCAGAATTAGCAAGTTTAGACATAAACAACAATTTACCCTTTTAATAATTTAATCCTTCATTAAAATTTTACTTTAATTATTAATGTTTGAATTTTATTTACCCCCTTYGTGTTACATGTCCATTTGTTTTKTTTTTTTGTTTACATGCTCTACTTAGACCTAGGTTTTAAATTCACTAGGTTTGGCGACGGTTTTTAAGGGAAAAGTTAGTTATTAAACTTTACTCATACCATCATTCATTTTAAGGCTGACTAGGTCCTAAGGAGGCATAGTTTTCTAGGTACTAGGTTTATTAACTTGCGAGAGTTAAAAGCGTGATGTGCCCTTCAAGACACCCTACATTCTCCAAGGGTGCTACTCACTTTCATTCTTTTTTTATTTGCACATTGTCCTATTCAAGATGCACTATGTGCTCCAAGTGTCTCACTCGCCTTTTGACTGGTTTTGGTAGAAGTCAAACCCTTGGAGTTAATACTCTATCAAGTGACCTTGTGAGAGACTAAGGACCTCTAAGGAATAAGTACCCTCCCTTATTGCACACCCCTTAGAATCATCATGAGTGACTGTCACAGTCTTTCCCCACAACAACATGGATCTCTCGAACTAGGTAATCGTTAACCTCGATGGGAGTGCTAGTAGGTTGTGGCAGGGCTGTTGCCACACCTCTCCCTCAATATCTCTAGTTGTCATGCATGACCCCTTTACTCCAAATGTGGGTATGGTTAGGAATTTATCGTCATCCTACATCCATCAATGAAAACATGTCAGCGATCCATAAATAACATCATAATATCATCCATATGTCACATATGAAATAACAAAATACACAAACCATAAATAGTCCACTCCCTGACTAGATCTGGAGTCCAAGAAGGCCCATCTATTCCATTGACATCCTGAATCGGTCAAGAGTCGTGCACACTCAGGAGAAACTAGTCAATAAAACCTGTCTATACATAATAACATAACATGACATCATAATCCATAGTATCCTCATCAAAATCCATAAGCAAAGTAGTCAATCATATATTGAACCAGATCACTTGCACATAAATGTCCTCAAGGAATAAGTCAGATCAAGTGGGCACAAGAGAGATGTTACATAGATATATACAGAATTTGGATGCATGCGGATACAAAATGTATAATATGTACATAAATCAATCTCATATAAGCACATGCCTTCTACATGAGTTAAATGAATTTTATTCAGTTTCATATAGTATATAATTATGTATTTTATTGATAGTCATGATAAAGGAAATATGAGCACATTATGCATATGAATTTATGCAGTAGCTTGGTTCTTGAATATATTTATAACTACGAAATTTCTAGATAATGGCTACATAACATAGACATTGTTGGGTAGAAGTGTTTGTAAATATGTTAGAGACCACATAAAATCATATATATATATATATATATATATATATATATATATATATATATATATATAAGAGACTTAAATACCTTTACGAGAATGTTTTACCATCTTGGTAATAAGATACATATTTCATAAGAATTAATATATATATATATATATGGGGGTCTTCGAGTACAGATTTTACGAGATCCATATTCTTAACGTTTATGGAAGTATTATATATTTTGTGAGTGAATTTGTACAAAACATGTAGTAATCATTTTTACATGTAGTATGGACTATCTTCAATATTATCTTTTATATATATATATCTATATATATCGCACCAAAATAATGGATGAACTCATAAATAATGGATGAACTCATGTATTGGTTAAAGAGAAATACCTTAAAACGACCATGCGTATTAACAAGATATATAACAGATAGGAAATAAGAATGTAAAGAACACATAAAGGTTTTATGTATATCTCGGATCTATAACGAGACTGAAAACGATAGTAGACAAAGACATAAAACTCATATCTGGTATTCTTAAGAATAGAAGTTTATTAAGTTATGACTTGGAGGATAGTCCAATAGAGTGCGCTATAAAAAACAATTCCAAGGATCTATGGAAAGAATATAGAAAGGGAAAAGGGATTCCAAGATCAAACTCGAATAATATTCAACCTAAAAGGAAAACAAAGAATACATTGAGAGACCCTGTGAGAAATTTGCGTAAATATAATAACAATAGTTAATACAAGAGAATGGAACAAATTGTCAAACCACTTATCTTTTATGATTCGATTTCCACGAGAAGAGTATTATGTGATTACAGGAGTACAATAGTTCTTCCTTCGTTGAGTATGTATTCCTTCTCGTATAAACTCGAAGGTTGATAACAAATTACTAACTGAGCCTTGGAAGGAGTGTCAAATGCGGAGAAAGAGACAATCGGGACTCCTAATGGGTTCCCTCGCAGAATCATGAGAGACCCATCATTAGAATTGCACCCAAGCAAATAACTCAAGATGGTAATTTAATCAAGTACAAATAAAGAAATCAAAACATCTTTTTTTTTATTATGGGTATTAACGACTATAATGTATCTTAGTTATCGAGAGATAATTACCAATATATATATATATGGAAATAAATTACAGATAAATCTACTTAAAACATAGTTCAAAGAGCTTATGAACACAGAGCATACAATATAGAGTACCTGGGAAGAATATTCAGTGAATGTATGTACAGGGATTTAAATAACAATGAAAATCCCTTAAGTTAAGTGAGACATTTTTGACACTATGTATCTAGTACTCTTAAACATACGTAGAGTTAAGAGATATTAGGTGAATGTGACTATAGTAAAGGAGATGAAACAAAATGGAAGAGGAAACCTCTTTTATGTTAAATTACATAGACAAATCTTGATAACATATAGCGAAGGGATAACTAACCACTATAGGAACTGGGAAGTCGTTTCTTCTGAACGAAATATCCTTTGTTTAAATTTCGATATAAATAGTGACACTACGTACTTTCTTAAGGTTTTATTCAAGTGCAGTTCGAAAGGAGTCCACTCTTTTCTTCCTATCTCAAGAATAATAACTCTATCGAGGTCTCGACGTTGTGAATGATATTAACAAAGATAACAACATTTAGTTTAAAATAATGATGTCTCTAGAGGCTTAAACCAAATTTACACAGAGAATGGTATTCACAGAGATAGCGACTTGAAGTCATAAACAAGAATCAATAACTCAATAAATGCGCACAGGACACAACAAACATATAACTACCTACAGTATTCAACTCGTACAAGACTTCCTTTAAGGAAAAAAGCATCAAATCCTTACCTAGTTACATTTAAACTCTTATACAATGAACAAAATTGAATTATGAACGATGGGAATGGATTAAAGAGCTTCGTTAGTATATTTTGGAGGAAGCTCCAACAAAGAACTAAAACCCTATCTAGGAATCCCAATCCCTCTTAAAAAAATTTCAAAAAAATGAATGCAAGTGACCAAAACCCAAGTAAGACGCTCGGAACTTCACCCACCAGCTCCCATTCCAAGATTGTAACAATTACACCCGTTTGGGATGCCACTAAAGGCTTCGGACATGCATAGTAATGAGAGATGGGACATGATAAGAGTGACATTAACAACCTCCATCCACCTTGTAATACAAGTGTTAAAGTTTCATAAGACTTAGACCGTGTCGACCTTAAATATGGTGTGTCTATTAAACCTCACGATTGCCACTTTACCTATACTATGTTAAAAATATTAGAATGATCCCCCTTTACCACGTTAGGGATAAGGGGTATAGTTAATACCTTTAGAAATTTCCATAGAAGTCTTCCAAGTTATTATATCAAGCTTCATTACTACCAAAATCAAAAGATAATTTCCCCATATTTAGACTTAAGGTTGAGTATAAATATAACAAGGGCCTAAACAAACCCCTCCTTTATGAGATACAAATATATATTGGTCAATACCTAATTACAGGAATGGTAGTGGCATATGATCTACAATATAAATTGCAAAAAGATTGCATTCAAATAATTACGTCGATAGGCATCCCCCTATCAGAATGCACGATTAATCATGCTTTTAATTACTAAATTTAATCTGATGGTCAGGAATTCAAGATGTTGGCATATTCTTTGTCTTACATTTAAATGGATGAATGAGATTTAATTTCATAACTTCCTTGCATTTATGAAAGCATACGTTTTCCTTGTTTACTTTTTCACATTTACTTAATATGATTAAGGAATTACTACCCTAGCCATTGATTGAATATGTAAAGAACCCTTCATTTCCACATTCATTATTTATCTCGGATTAACAGTGAACACGATTTTATGAAGGTGAAGAGTTGGATGTGAAGCGTTTAAGTTGCGGCGGGCGTAATGATAACAGGTATCATATTTGGACAGGTTTCAGTTGTGGCGGGCGGAGAGTCATGGAGTGTCGGTTGGAATACAACCACATTTGAAATTTATTGACAGCCACATGCATGTTACACACAACCGTTTGCACGCTAATGTTTTTCTAATGTATATGTGCAGGTCTCTTCACTATCTCCGCCCTCATCTCAAAGGCGGAACTACACTGAACTTATTGTCTGGACTATAGAGAAAGGAATAGTCATACAAGTTCGAGAGTATTTCGATACAACAATCACTGTTACGGACTTCAAGGTTTGCGAGAAAAAATCCCCTTCCATTGTCTGGGAGAGCAGCGTTGTGAAATTTAAAGTGTCGGTTGGAATACAACCACATTTGAAATTTATTGACAGCCGCATGCATGTTACACACAATCGCTTGCATGCTAATGTTTTTCTAATGTATATGTGCGTGTCTCTTCACTATCTCCCTCATCTCAAAGGCGAACTACACTGAACTTATTGTCTGGACTATAGAGAAAGGAATAGTCATACAAGTTCGAGAGGCTCTGCATACAACACTGCTAATGACTTCAAGGTTTTATGAAAATCCCCTTCCATTGTCCGGGGAGAGCGCGGCCAAGCAGAATTTAATAGGAATCCATGCTGAAGGCCCCGCTTCCATTTGATTATCCGGTGGATTGGGTTTTGTGCTCCCCGGTTGCATCGTTGTGTTTTGATGTTTGCTGGGTTTCATAGAAAGTTCTGTTGGTGTTTAGATTTGTCTTACATAAAGTTTTGTACTGGCCTGCTGGTTTTAGGGTATTTTCAGTTAGTTTTAATCATGGATTTATGTTGACTGGTTTGTAAGGCTGTTCTGGGATAAAAACTGATATGACCGATGCTTTGTACCTGAACTCTGACACCAGTTCTATAATAATACCATGTATCTTATTGTTTATCTCAATTAACATGGAAGAACTTGGTCTATACTAGCAAAGCCTCTAAGTAGCGGTTGGAAATGTCAGTATCGGGTCAGAAATTCGAACAAAAAGACTCCATCGAAACCATCGCAAACGCTTAAAGCTGCATCCCAAACTCCACGTCTATTGCATCGTACTTACTGTGATCTAAGGTCAAATGATCTATTGAACAATAACCGACATTCTCATTTTCTCAAATGCCACAGTGATCGCCATGGGAAAAGTTTTTATCTTTTATGTCTCGAATGAATGCACCAGCATTGGACTCCTCGACGAATTGTTTCTCTTATATATATATATATCACCATTTGTCGGGTAATACAAACATTTACATGGAGCTGCCTCTAAGTAGGTCTTTCATTACAAACGGTTATTTTTTAAACATTATGTACAGTAAACGTATAGTGCTATCTTAAATCTTGGAAACATGAACTAATGGAACATAAACGGGTTTGGAGGTGGCCCCACATAAAAAAATGGCTAAACCACTTGGTAATTAAACATGGCCTGAAAATGAAAATCATGTAATTTGTAACAAAATTTTAGTTGTTGTTAATTTCCACTCATACGTGGCAATGAGCTAGCCACTATAGTAATTTTAAATAGATTAAGTAAAAGTAAAAAAACATGTAAACGGATGTCTTATAATAGAGTTAGCGGTTGAAATCTCAACCATTGATTTCATGGGGATCTATCAAGAATATTCCATCAATATTTTATCTTATCCATATAAAACTGATTAAACACTAAAACCCTATTGGATGTGCCCATTGTCAATAGGTAAACGCCTTCATGCAAAAATGATGCATCAGCTCCTTCCACCCACCTATTTACCAAGGCTCAACAACCAAGGCAATCGATTCCTCGCACCCATCAAAGGCTCCTCCAAGAAGACGAATCACAAAAAATATCTCTATATATGTGACAAGACCATGTACAAATACAAAATTTCAATCATTTTTCCGTTTATTATCATATAGATGAAAGAACTTGGTCTATAAAATCTATTTCGATAAACTTAATGAAAACTTAACTGGCTTTTGACGTCACTTACTTCAATGCGATCACGGAATTCATACCATACATTTTAACAGTTGCACATGCATGCATTGATTGACTAAAGGATGGATGATAGTTGGACCTAGTCTCAACCAATGGAACACTATTCTTTCCTATTCTCCTCACAGGCATTTTGGGTTGGACAACACTCACATTTCACCAGATATATTTAATTAGGAGAATCTTCGTAACATTAATTTAAAACTGTCCAAAATCTTTCGATCTTCATGGATGAATAAATTTTCCAATCGCTCCTGAGAGTTGTGAAATTTAACGGGAAATCCATGCCGGGCGTCCTGCTTTCCATTAATTTAAAAGCATCCAAAATCTTTCGATCTTCATGGATGAATAAATTTTCTTTTGAATTTACATACATTAATAGAATATAGTTTGAAGTTGGACAAACAACTTGGAACTAGGGTTTGGATTTGCATGTTTCAATAAATTATGTTTTGAAGCACGGCGAACAACTTGGAACTACTATCTCGAAGTGTTATGAATAATTAACAACCACTTTTACAATCGAATCGATATTTCAATATACGGTGAGAAAACTTCACCCTGATTTGGAAGGATTGAATATAATAAGATGGGGATTAAGAATGAGGACTAAGACGCTAGGATTTAGAGGGAAGAAAATGAACACCTAAGAATACCCTTTTGTACCAATGCTTTTGTAAATCTAATTACTAAATAGGCCCTAATGCGTCAAGTTGATGTTTTTGTAATCTAATTACAAATACTAACCCTAACCCTAACTTTAACCCTAAATATTAAATCTTAAATATTACTAAATCCTAACCATAACCCTAAATACTAATCTTGACCATTTATTAACATCAATATTTAATCATCATATATTAATAATCATATTCCCTAAAGTAATATTATTAATAATTTTGAAAATAAAGTAATATTAAGCCATGTTTCTTAAATGTAATATATTATTAATGTTTAAAACTAATATAATATTCATGTTAAAAAATAAAATTAATGTTATATTATTAATGTATTAATTTTATATTAGGTAAATATAATTATTAATGTAAAATAAATTAATAGTAATGAATAAATATACTAATATAACAATAAAGTAATAAATAAATTTAGAATAATATAACAATAACACATTAATAACAAATGAATAAACATAGTAACTGCACAAAGTCATAAATGAATATAAAATAATATAGCATTAAATAAATATATAACAATATAGTAATAGTAAGCATATTATTTATCAATAAAATAATTAAATAATTGGATGTAATAAATTTAGAAAACTTTAAAAAAATTAATAAAAAATATTTTTGTAATTATTTTTATTTCTTTTAAATATAAATAATATGTTTTCAATAATTATATAACATTAGTTTTATAATTATTGATATTATTATTATGAAAGTATCCACTTAATTAATGTTACATTAATGATGTATTAATAAACAATAATATTACATTAATAATCTTAATAATGATAATGTTACACAAATATAATTTTTAGAACTGTAATTAATGTTAATATTAATGTTAATAATAATATCTTAAGATATTTCCTTAATAATGATATGTTAACAATGTGATATTAATGTAATTAATATTACATGAATATAATGTTAATATTGACTATACACTAAATATAATGCTTTACAAATAGTGAGTTAAAATCTTTATATCATCAATAAACACCAATGCATTTCAACCTTCATAGCATCAATAAACACCATTAATTATAATGTTTGAATACAATTAATTTTATATGGGTTTGATGAATATTTTATTCTTAAACAACTAAATTTGGATGAATAGTTTATTCTTAAATGGAAAGAGAACACAATAACTCTTAATATGACTCATTACATTCGAGTTATTCATCTTATTACATTTAAAATGTCACAATATGGCTTGATTTTAGTGTTTAACTCTTACTTTATGAAAGTAAAACTTAATCTTCACGTTTTTATTACTTAATTCAATGTCATCTTTTTGTATGTCACAAATATTGATGTCAACCTCATAAAATTATTGCTTTCTAAATGTGGCTATGTGACGGAATCTTCAATGTAAACTACAAGACCAACTTCAAACACAAAAATATATTTCTCTCGACATCTATGAAATAATGTTGGGTTAATGGAATTTGTTTTTCACTTTTAAATCGTGTTAAGAAGTGTCATCACACCGCTTTAGAGTGAACCCTTAAAATATTACCATTAAAGTCTCTCATTATGCAATAACATTGACATTCAATTCAACGATATGCATGATTATAACTCTTACAATGTCCATTGCATTGTGAATAACATTGCATTACGATGAACACTTCCCTACCAAGATTCCTCTCGATGAACATTTCCCAACGACGAATGTGCATGACCATTTCCTACTGCTGACAGATCTAACATTTCCCACTTCACAATGTGGACAAACATTTTCCTTTGTTATCAATGTCCTTAGGAAAAATATAAATCATTGTTTAAAAGTAAAACATGATTCCATATTATCCCATGGTCAATTTACATTTTAAACGTCAGACTTTGACGATCATTTCCCAATGTCACATGTGATGAACATTTTTCAACATCGCAATGTGACAAAAATTTTGATGCCACATTCTCCTAACGTAATTCATTTTCCCAACGTCAGAAAGTAAAAGATGATTCCGTACACCGTAACAAGTGTTTCCAAACATTGCATTATGATGAACATTTCCAACGCCCCAATCAGAATGTCCATTTTCCAACGTCGCAATAGTAAAAGATGATTCTACAATGTGTTGAGTGTTTATAAACATCGCATTATGATGAATATTTCCCAACGTCACATTTTGAGGAACATTTTATAACATTGAAATGTGACAACCATTTGCCAATGTCGCATTGTGATGGATGCAAAAAAGTCTTAGATTTTATGATGGTGCAATTTATGAGTTTTATGATCCACATGTGCCATTAATATATATCGAAATAAATTTCAATACTATGCTCTCAATACTATTATCTTACCCACACCACTATATACTATGTATATTATGGATGCAAATTTGAAAATAAATCTATATTTGCTCAATTGAATATATATAGAATGTTTGGTTCATAGTATTGAGATCATAGCATTGAGAAAAATTTCTTCCATAATGTGTGAACATGAACCAACCTTGTCATGCGACAAAAATAACCAAATGTTGTAATTTGAAAAGTAAATTCAAAGTTGCAACAATACTATGTTACTCATATTATTGTTGCAATGTGACCATCATAGTCCCATTGTCGCAATGTGATGAACTTAGCCCCATCATAGCTTCACAGTCATTGTCACATTTTGAGTAACATAGTAACATAGAAAGGTTGTGAACTTAGCCCTATTTCCAGAATGTAACAAACATAGGTTCATACAAAGGACAAACATACTTCATTGTCGCAATGTGATGCGAAACAAATATCCTAATATCATAATGTGTGAAAACATTTTGAAATGTCGCAATAAGAAAAACATATGCCTCCCATCACGTCGTAATGCGACACAAATATCCTAATGGTGATAATGTGAGAAACATTTGTAAATTTCGTAATATGACAAATATAACCCATTGTCCCAATGTGACATAAACAACCCACTTTCACAATGTGACAAACATAGCCCAACATTGTAATGAGAATTTACCATTCCCTAACGCTAGAACGTGACAAGCATAACTTGATATCAAAATGTAATAAACCCATTCTAATGCCATAGTTTGATAAGAAAAACACTATGTTGCAATGTTTTAATTCATATAAAGGGACATGTGTGTACTAACAAAATCACTAATATGATTTAATATTACCATATTTATGCTTTATTACATAGTCTTGTCATCGTGATTGTGATGAACCTAGCTCTCTCATTACATCGTGCCAAACATTTTCAAACGTCGGAATGTGACGAATATAATGCCTTTCTCACAATGTGATGTGCGCGTAACCCATTGTCGCACGTGACAAACGTGAGTCTCTACACATTGAAATGAAATGAACATTTGCTAACGCCGCAATGTGATGAACATGTAAACCACTTTCATATATGACATTCATGCTCATACCTCATGTTACAAAACTCTTTTCCTTTGTGACAATGCACGAACTTTCCGACGTCGCAATGATATGGACATAGACTCAAGTAATGTACCATATGATCTAACCATAGCACTAATGTGTGATATGTGTGGATATTCTCGACATCGAATGTGTCAAACATTTCCAAAAACGCGGACAAACATTTCCAAACATTATACACGACATTATATCGACCGCTTCCAACGCTTAATAGTAAAATATGACTTATTGACCGGTCAAGTGTTTCCAAACATTGCATTATGATGAACATTTCCCTCACATCTAAGATTGGTGATGAATATTTCACAACGCTTCAGAATGTGACTTATCTATTTCCCAACGTCACATTTCGCCAGGACGAACGTTTCCATCACACAATAATGTGACAAACATTTCCCCTTTGTTATCAATGTCCCTAGGAAATATAAACCATTGTCTAAAAGTAAAACATGATTCCATACATCTCATTGTGACTAACATTTCCATTGTATTAAGATGAACATTTCCATTGCATTTCGACTAACATTGCATTATGATGAACATTTCCCCATGTCGATTGTGAAGAACATTTCCCAATGTCGCGATATGACGAACATTTTCACCGTCGATTGTGGCTTAACGCTTTCTCCCATCATTGGTAAAGTGGTGATCTAAAATCTCCCTTTTGTTATCACCGTCCTTAGGAAAAATATAAATCATTGTCTAAAAGTAAAAACATGATTCCATACATCCCATTGTGACTAATATTTCCAAACGCCCCACTCTAACTTAACATTTCCCAATGTCATGATGTGGGATGAACATTTTCGCATCAGTCAATATGACAAAAAATTTTGACGCCACATTATAACGGCCATTTTCCCAATGTTGCAAAAGTAAAGATGATTCTACACTATGTCAAGGGTTTCCAAACATTGCATTATGATGAACATTTCCCCACGCCGCATTGCAGGGATGAACATTTCCCATCAAGCTGCAAATGTGACAAAATCCATTTCCCTAAGGTCGCATTGTGTTGAATCAAGCTCCCATCACACACTGTGACGAATGCATTTGTTATCAATGTCCTTAGGAAAAGTATAACCATTGTCTAAAATCTATAACATGATTCCATACATCTCATTGTGACTAACATTTCCATTGCATCAGGACTAACATTGCATTATGATGAACATTTCAACGTCAGCATCAGGACGAATTCATGTCCCAATGTCACATTGTGACAACCATTTCTCATCGTCGCAATGTGACGTAATTCATTTCCTATGTCGTGATTTTGATCTAACGCTCCCATCATCACAATGTGACGAAAGCATTCTCTTTGTTATCAATGTCCTTAGGAAAATATAAAATCATTGTCTAAAATGTATAACATCATTTCCATACATCCTCATTGTGACTAACATTTCCATTGCATTATGATGAACATTCCATTGAATTGTGACTAACATTGTGATTATGATGAACATTTCCTAACAACGCTATGTGACGACCATATCCCAATGTCAGACAGGTCTTAACGCTTCCCCCATCACACAATGTGATGACCATTTCCCTTTTGTTATCAATGTCCTAGGGAAAATATAAATCATTGTCTAAAAAGTAAAACATGATTCCATGCATCCCATTATGACTAACATCTATCAGACATGATCAACATTTTCACTGCATTGTGGAATGTAACATTGCATTATGATGAACATTTCATGTCAGACATGACAAACGCCTCTAATGCCACATTCACCTAACATTTCCCAATGTCGATTTGATGCACGCTTCCCATCACAATAACTGAATGGTAAATTCCCCTTTGTGAATACCGTCCTAGAAAAAATAAACGCACAGTCTAAAAGTAAAACATGATTCCACATCCTACATTGTGACTAACATTTCAAACGTCACACTCTGATTTAAGATTTCCCAATATCGTGATGGGATGAACATCTTCGAACGTCGCGATGGGACAAAAAATATTTAATACATTAATGTATTTAATACATTATCAGATAAATACATTACTACATTAATGTATTGAATGCATTAATACATTAATGATGACCATTAACGTATTAATACATTAATATAATAATGTATTTAACAACTTAATGTATTAAATACATTAAAAAAAAAAAAAAAAAAAAAAAAAAAAATGTATTTAATACATTAATGTATTAAATATATTAATATTACTAACGTATTCTAATACTGCTATCACTGTATTAAGATACACACACATTAATGTATTTAATGCACTAATACATTAATGTATTTAATGCACTAATACATTAAATTTATTAAATATATTAATAATACACTGCATTATCATGTATCAAATACATTAATGTATTAATACAATTTATTAATACAATAATGTAATACATTAATGTATTGTACACAAATACATTATAGTGTTAATGCCTTAATGTATTAACACATTTATGCATTAATGTATTTAATGCATTAATACATTAATGTATTAAATACATTAACACATTATCAGCATTAACGACATCGCATTTCATGCATTAATGTATTAATGGATTAAACACATTAACGCATTAAATACATAATTTAATATTGTAGTTAGTATTGTTTTATACATTTAATACTTAACACATTAATGTATTTAGTATTTTATAAATCCATTTATATATCACATCAATAGTTTAAATAATACATCAATTCATTATAAACATATTAATGTGTTTTCTTATAATGTATTTTATCTTTATTCATGCATTATTAATATTTTATCAAAATACTTTGTTAATGCTATGTATTATTGTATTTTTGAAATTCTAATACCTTTATTAATGTATAGATGTTTTATTAAACAATTAATAATTGACCAATTTTAATACCTCCCTATACCATTAATTTACACTTTTATTAATAAATTCAACTCTTAATATATTTATATTTATATGTTACACATTAATATATTAGGTTATACATTAATATATTGATACTTTATTTATGCATTTCCCATTAAAGTATTAATTAATACATTAATGTATTTATACACATAGTTGTCTCTTCCTTTATTTAATAAATAATGCATTTATCTTAACAATGTCTTTATTTTTTACTTTTCTATACTAAATATAATACTTCTTATTATTTTTGTTTGTTTGTTAATTTCTCTGGACCTGCTGGCTTAACATGGTTGATTTTTTGTCCCCGCAGGCTTCAAACTGTGACTTTAAACATCACCTAGTGGCTTAACAACACACCACACCGAATCGGCCCCACACCTCTGGACACATAATACTTTATTATTTTTATTTTCATTAACTCTATTAAATAATTTGTTATTTACCATTTTTTCTAAACTAATTTATAATATACAAACATATTTTTCAAGCATTAATATATTATTTTAATAATGTATCATTTTTAATAGTGCATTTATTCTTGTTATTTTTAATTTCATATAGAAGTTTCTAACTTATACACCTTCTTTAATATTACTTTTATTAGTTATAATCAATTGAGAATTAATAATTTTATTATTATTAATTAATAAATATTACTAATAAATAATTTCTAATTAATTACCCTTTGATAATTAAATAATCATTTTTAATAATTTAGTTATTATTTAATATCTTTTAATACATTAACCAATATATTAATTAATTAATACATTACCGTGATTTATACATCATTAATGTTGTCTTCCTTTATTATATATAATGTACCATTTTAACAATGTCTTTATTTTATTAATTTCATTATTATTATTATGTACACTTTATTATTTTTGTTTTTATTAACTTCATTAAATACTTTGTTATTTACTATTTTATTTTATAAATTCACCCCTATAATATATAAAATGCATTTTTCCATTATTATTGTATTTTAATAAAGCATTTATTTTTAATTAATTTTTTATTTCTATATTATTTCTAATTTATAAATATTTTTTATTTAATTTTAATTTTATTGTTCAATCAATCGAGAATTAATAATTTAATTATTATTAATTAACAAGTATTATTATATACCTTTTAATTAATTAATTGTCTATAATTAAATAATCAATTTCTAATAATTTATTTTTATTTAATATTTTATAAAGAAAATTATAATTTATTAATATTTACTAATTAAATTATTTAATTTTATATGAATATTAACTAAATTTTAATTATTTTTATTTTAAATAATAATTAAGTAATTACTAAATAATATTTAAATATTACATTTAAATAGTATTAAAATATGTTCATGGTTGTGCTGACATGCCGGCAAAGGAATTCAACAACAACCACATTTATGGTAGATATACATCATCACGCATTTTTCACTCTTAAAATTAATAGCCGACCGACGATATTAACCACTCTTTATATAAATATGGTTGTTGCTAATTAACTATTATAGAAATTGTGGCACTAAATAAAGATTCTTACATCTTATTAGTTGGAAATACTAAATTAATGTATAAATTAAAATTAAAACTAAATTAATGTATAAATAAAAAATAAAATATTGGGTATGTGACAATGATTTTGAGGAATAATTATACATATCTACTTTATCTGCTTCCATTTAAGATGTTTTGCTCTGATCAGACAATTCCATTCCAATGAATATGTAAAAAAATCACGGACACCAGATTATGAAGTCTCCCAACAGCATTTTCCAACGTTTTCTTTAGTAATTCTTTTATATTTTTGTCAATTCTTTTAATTGATTCAAATACATTACATCGGTTCAAACTCTCTTTGTTAACCCTGTTTATTGCATAAGATAAAGTACTTCCTTTTCCTTATAAAAGGAGGACTAATTGAAATTTATGTTATGAAAAACAATTGTTTGACAAAACATAACATATTTATGCTTTAGTACAGGATGGTGAGTGATTATTAATTGAATAGATAAAATTCGATCTGTATTTAGACATTTTTTAATTCCTCTCAAGCGGATCCATAACTCGGATATTGTTTGGTCAAGACGTTTGTGTATTTAGACGTTCGTTGAGATATTTAATTTCTAAAAAGATATCAGAGGTTTCACGTACATTTTTTTCATCATCCATTGATTAACATTAACGTCCGCTTGGATTACTTCATGTCTCAAATTATCAGATAAGAAAAAACCTAGACATCTCATGGAAAATATTCGTATATCCTTTTACAGGTTGATCTTTAAATATTTCCAAATGCCAACAAAAGCGTACATTTTTCCCAGAAGACTATGCAACCTAAGGATTAAATATTCGTTTTCGAGTAAAATGTGGCAGCGTTTCACATCGGGTCAGAGATAGTTCATCCAAGACAGTCTATGGCTCTCCTCGCATCCAAGCAGACCAGACTTGGCAAATTCAATAATTATATACAAAAAAAAACTAGTTTGATCAAGAACCTAAAAAGGTTCATGTTGAGATCTAATTTTTTAGTTTGCAAAGAGATTATGGATAGAAACCCTCCTAGGACGACTTTTCCACCAGCCTTCTTAGGGAATTTCTATGTAA